>DWNR01002613.1:0-12781 GCA_018250455.1 Polygonus leo
GGCGCCTCCAGTCTCCGCCCCCACTTCCGGAGCACCTCCTCATACGCCCTACGGCGCCATATAATTCACATTAACACTAATAAGTTTATAGTAAGATAAATATTATATCATATTATATAATTGATACCACGCCCTTAGAAAACATAATTTTTTTATTTTAAATAAATCTAACACATGCGTTGAAATATTAAGGACCATACGAGCGACGTATGTAGATATTTTAACGTATTTGTATAAAAATAAGGTAGGTTATGACTTGATGTAAGTTACGCCTTCACGGTGGTTTAATATTACCTACCCCTTAGTCTGATCATCACAATCCATAATTTTCCCACTTCTGGGCACTGGTCAGAGAAGAATTTAGACCATTGGCTACGGCGCTGACCAAGTGCGAATTAGTAGACTTCACACAACATCTCTTAGGTGAGTAGGTTTTCCGGCGATGTTTTCCTTCGCCGTATAGCAAGTGATTATTTAAGCTACGCACATAACCTAAAAAATTAAAGGTGCGTGCTGAAATTCGAATACGGATCCCCCCCATGAAAGATCGTGATTCTCTACCACTAGGCTTTCGCTGCTTAAGTTACCTAAGTCTAATGTCTGCTTGCCCATTTATAAAGAAATACTATAGGTACTTTGGTTTATTTATTATAAACAAAATAGCAAAGAAGCACGCAATCTTCGGCGTTTGAAAAAGTACGTAGTAAATATAACCATATTTCATGGAACAGTCCTTGAGTGACCCTTCTTTGTGTATGCCGAGCCGATACAAACACGTAACAAAAATCCAAAAAAAAAGACTTATTGTTCTGTATTGGGTACAAAATCAGGGTCAGTTGAAGATCACTAAACCTGAACTTTTATTTTAGTACTTAAATCTTTAATAAATTCTGGTCTAGTAGATGGGTACGTTATCTTCAGCGGTTTCTGTTTTGATAATGTCATATATAAAGTATGAGCTTTAGATTCTCTATATTTCTTTACCCCCTGCATTGTTGTACACGAAGGCTTTGGTAAAATATGGCGTTGAAACTAATTGGTATGTACTCTTATATGCAGTTCTAGAAAAATAGATATAAATACCCGATTGTATAGAAATCGACGTTCATTTATATTTTTTGTATTTTAGTACTCATTTATTGTTGTAACGGTCGAAGTTGTGGATATTCTGCGAAAATTTCAAGTTCTATTTCTGATTAAGAGATACAGATGTGTGACAACGAGGAGAAAAATCTTAGTAAGTAATAAATCATCTTAGTCCTCAAGGGTAGCAACGCATTTTTGGTCAACCTCAAGTACAATTTAATCGCACTCGGGTATGATCACTAATTTCCATGGGCGGTAGTGACCTCTTACCATCAGGTGGACTGCATGCTCGTTTGCTACCTTAAGACGATAAAAAAATAATAATAGGGTCCCAATGGTACGGAACCCTAAATATGGAATAAGTTGTGTATATTTAGACAAAGATTAGCCCCGAATAAAAGGATTTATATATTTTAATGGATGTGGATATTATATTTAAGTAAATTACAGTCCAGTGGCAACATTCCGGCCTTTTAGACCTGAAGTTTTTTTTTTCAACATATAAAAGTATTAAACGAGCATATAGTCCACCTAATGGTGTGGGGTCAGTGCCGCGCATAAAAACATGTACTCAACCCCTAATACGATTGAGTAGTGCTCGAGGTGTACCATAAAAGCATTGCAACCCGTGAGAACTAAGATGTTCGCCTCGTGTAAGTATAGCTGCCTATCTTACCTAAACTATTCTTGTACATGTGCCGATGACCATATAACATAATATTAGCTGCGCCCGCGACTTCGTCCACATGTGCGTGAGCTGCGTGCGGTACTGGACAGTACTTAAGACTTTGCAACGTTAGTTTATTTTGTTTATTTATATAACATAATTCTAAAAGAAAATTAGCCTAAATAACTAATTATTACATTAACTAGTGAGTCCCGTCAAAATCGTTCCAGCCGTTCCAGAGATTAGCCTGAACAAACAGATAGACAGACAGACGAAGACAAATTTTGTAAAAAATGTTTTGGTATACCTATGCACCGTGTATACGTACATATGCATTTAGTAATAAGCGGTTATTTTTGTATTACAAACAGACACTCCCATTTTATTTGTTTGTTATAGATGGCGCGTCATATAATAATCAACAAATATTTAAGCTAATAGGTTAAGGGATAGACAGTAGTAAAAGTATATTTGAAAAGGTCAAGCGTGTAAAAAATATATTTGGAATATTTTAACATATAATTATCGTTATCAATACCCGTATTCATAATTTAAAAGACGTTAGAAAAACTTGTCCAGCGTCGCTATGCAAGACGCAAATAAAAGTGATGTGCTCTTAACCTTTCCAGAGGTCGAGATCATTCTTTAATTCGTGAAATTATAATTCAAGGTCGATTAGTTTTTATAACTTACATGTGTATGGGTTTTCTGTTTTATAATAAATTAAAAACGTATTATCAAAAAAGTAATTTATACTTCAAAGTTTAGCTCAAAACTTCGGGACTCAATCTTATTTTAAAAGTTACTAAATTTTTGGTAGCGGTAGCTTAAACTTGTTTGACACACAGGCGCCTTCGCTCCAAAAAGTTGTCTACCTAGGCCCTGTTTAGAATTTTTATATTAATGACCAGCATATTATTGTAAAATATATAAAACTAAAAATATTAGGCCCCGCTCACTACGATTCTGTACCTACTGTAATACAGATTGGGTTGTAAGTTTAAATTTTAGATGAATAATTGGATGTCGTTGTAAATTTTCAATAGTAAGTAATATATTTATATTACTATTTGTTTTAATACACATTGTGTAAAATTTTCAAATATATATTGTTTCAAGAGATACTTGCCTAGCCTGAGAGCCTACAGACGGAGGGACGGCGAACTCTTAGTAATAGAGTAGGTTCTATTAGCGCCTATTGAGTACGGAACCGTAAGAAGTAGATAGGTATTATTTAGCTTAGGTATTTCATAAACGTAATGAAGGAAGAATTTATCGGCCTGCCAACATAACAGTATGTATACTTTATTTGCACAATTAAGCAAATAGTAGCTTTGCTTCTTTGGAATATCGTGCTTTTAAGAACACTGTAAACTCTCTATATCATAAATGTATAGTGCTCGACTGGGGAGGTACCCGCGTCACCCTCTTAATCTACTCGGCAGTGACTACTATCAGACGGACTTCATGCTTATTTAACACCTTTATGCGATAAAAATATTTAAGCTTTTTAATACAAATATAAACAATTTAGTATTTTATTTCCTTAAATATACCTGGGTCACTAAACAAGTCAAATTATCTGATACGTTTTGTTTAATTACACCTACTTTACGCTTCACTCCCCCCGCGAAGCTGCCACCTTGTCATGGTCGCCACCATGACAAGGTGGCGACCATGACCTTGCGTATCCCAATAAGCCCCTAGGACAGAACATCCATACCGGACAGGATAGGGAGAAGGGATCAGACAAAGAGCAGCTCAGAGGTGGATCTCCCTCTGCGCCCGATGGCCTGTGTAGGCCTGGGCCACTGCCATCCGGGTGGGCCAGAGATCGGCGGGGGGGGGGCGCCGGCCCCCCCGATCGTATGGGCGAGGCCGTCTTGCCTGCTTCCCTGGCAAGACTAGTGAGCGGTGACCGATTGGGCCGTCGGTTGATGTGATGTCCCAGGATGGCAGTGTGCTCGTGTTCGGCACACGGCTACAGGATGGAGGGACCGCAGTGTTTCCCAGAGGAGGGCTCCACTGGCTGGATGCCATCGGCGAATTCGCGGAGATGTGCCTTTAGCGTTCCCGCGTCTCCGCCACTCGGTGGTGAGGTAGAACACCGTGTTTTTAGTGGGTTGGAGCCCCCACATACCCCGCCGTCTGGCCCCTAGGGCGGTGGGTATCCGTTCCAGATTATTCACAGGTAAAAAAAAATCACGTTTCACTTTAGGATATTCGGCAGCACACATATGACATGTACTTAAGCGTATAGTTTAATTACAATATAGGACCAACTTAGATTACAACAACTAGACGACAACAGCCACTTTTATCAATAAAAATATTATTATAAAGCGTTTTTTGGAAAAAAAAAAAAAATTAATTTAATAGATATTAATTAATAGCAGCTATTTAAACAAATAGCTACTCATTTCCAAACTTGTTTAGTCGCATCCTTTATCGTTTTATTAAAAAAACTTAAACATTTATAACTTTAAAATTTATGCGGCATAGACAAGGTTAAGGTAAAGGTGTTAAGTAAATAATTGTCATTTGACATTCGTTATTAAAAAGCGTGACGAAATCAAATGTTAACACAATATTTGATGGTCAGTCAGAATTAATAAATAAAACACTGTGGTACTAAAACTCATTTATTACATAAGCAACGTAAAACACATGAATGATTTACCAGGCGGTAGAACACATGTAGTTTAACCGGAGAGATACCACCGCCACCCCTGTGATCCTCCGTAAAGCAAATTGTGATCATTCGGTTTTCTAGAAGCATGGTTGTCAACTATATTTAAATACGAGGCAAATATCTTAGTCCTCAGGGGTAGCGGCGCATTTGATGACAACCGCAGACGTCCATGGGCGGCAGTGACCACTTACCATCAGGTGGCCTGCATGCTCGTTTGTTGACTGTACGAAAAATCAAAACTACAATGGCACGTTATGTTATTACCAAGTTAAACGCATAACATGGTCAGTTTTTCTTTTAGAAGATTTAATAAACCCTAAAAACTGCAGTTCAGCCACGGCCCGCGTAAATCGAATCCTGTAACAAATAAAACTTTTAAAAATACAAAAAATGTTTTTAAATAAAACTAATGAAAAGTATGAAAAAAATTGTAAACAGTTTTCAGTGTCAATTCTGCATAAAGTACTACCGATCTATGTACAAATATATAAGTACATAATTAAAATTATATATACATTCAGTGTAAGCTTAATATAACGGACCTTAATATAAACATTTTCTTGATTTAACGAATTCTTCGTCATTCCCTAAAATTGTCTAAAATTGTTTTATCCTAACTTTATAGTTTAATATTTCATTAAAACTTATTTTCATTTCTGTGTTTGTATTAGTGAAAAACGTTCGCTATAACCGGCTCAGCAGATTAATTCATATGTAAAGTTGAAATTATTAATCATTTTGTTTTACCTTGTATAAATTAATTGTAGACTAACCTTACATTTATATAACAAGTGTCACTACAAAAAATACGTATAACGATTTTTTTCTATTTCCCTTCAGTTTCGTTATATCGAAGTTACACTGAACATATAGATATACATAAATATAGAATAATAAATTATATTAACACAAATTAACAGTCATAGTATTAGAAATAAAGGCTTTTAAATGTATGTGTTTTTAAGAAACGCTATTTAACTTAGTCTATGAAAACTTAATTTCAGAATTTGAAATAAGTTCTTATTTTACTAAATATTCATTAACAATATAAATGTGTTATTATTAATAATTCATACTTATGTTATTATAAAATTGACATTGATAGTATGTTGTTGTCCTTTTTTTTAATTATCCTATTTTATTTGTTGTTTAATAAACACAAAGATAAGTAATTAAAACGATAAAATCAAGATGTATTTAATTATAGGTGTTTTTTTACCTTAACATATTGGGCAAGTTTTAGCACTAGTCTTTTTTACTGTAGAATATTTATTCTTGGATCATCTTTTGAAAACGGTGATTATATTACTATTAATATTTCTGTGTCTAATATAATAATTAAATTAATATTTAAACGATTGTAAACTTTCTAAATTTGAAAGAAGAAAGACGGTTACTTTAACCACATTTGTTCAATTTCGTACCTAATGTCAAGAGTGATAAGTGTCCAAACGACCCTATCACAATGGGCCGAATTTTATATAAAACATTTCAGTGTATGAGTTTCCGTAGTTATTAAACATCTTTACAAATATAAAAATATATGTCGCATTTAAGTACGTAAGATAATGTCCCCCACGTGGATCGGGGATGCGGGCGGATCTAATGGCAATGGTAGACTTATGTAAAGATTCGACCTCTCGCGCTAGGGTCCGATTTCGAATTCCAGGCACGCATGTTTGAATTAAAAAAATAAACATATAATTTGTTTACTTAAAGGATAGAATAATTTTATTCTTGACTGTTTACATAAGAAGCCTGAGGTACATAAATATATGAATAGTTAAAGTTAGGTTGAAACTACTTCACAACTATTCGCGTGCACCATGCATTCATGCATTTTGACACATACGGTATTTTGTTACATGACCCATGTATGTATGTTTTGTAGTAAGTATTTGTGTGTGTGTGTTAGTATGTGCAGCTTACTATTCACAACTACTCCTACCATATAACAAAAAAAGAAACAAATAAACATCAACAAAACTGACTGCAAGTCGGAGTCTTCCATGCCGGCTGCAGGCAGTCGTACAGATTGACGTGCTTCCCGCACTCACAGTCTGATTTAATGGCATTGGTAGGCTATTAATGTAAAGATTCGACCTCTCGTGCTAGGGTCCGATTTCGAATCCCAGGCACACATATTTGAATTAAAAAAATAGACATATAATTTGTTAGGTTAAAACTACTTCGCAACAATTTACGTGCACCATGAATGAAGCTATATATTTTGACACATGCGGTAAGTATATGTAGTAAATACGTATGTGTGTGTTAGTACGTGTAGCTTACTATTCACAACTACTCCTACCATATAACAAAGAAAAAACAAATAAACATCAACAAAACTGACTGCAAGTCGGAGTCTTCCATGCCGACGTCGTCGTGGTCGGGGCGGAGCACCGCGGCGAAGGCCTGCAGCCAGTCGTACAGGTTGATGTGCTTCCCGCACTCGCGGTGCAGCGAGTACGCCACGCACACGTCCGGCGCCGCCTCGCTGATGCCCGCCGCCAGTTGACAGCATGAGCACTGTAATAGATTTTTTTTTCCTATATAAACGCATATTAGGATATTATAAACGCATAATATAACAGATTTTTTTCCTATACAAACGCATATCAATATTTAGGGCCGTATTAATAAAGTGAACCCAAGATTAAGGTCGATCGATGCGGGTAAAGTACTAGACAATGTACTGAAAGCAATACTTAAGTTCGATCACAATCTTTGAGTTCACATTATTCATACGGCCCTCAGTCCATCTGATGGTAAGGGTCAGGTGTTAGACCCTACTTGTTAGACCACACTTTAACGACAGATGCGTTGTCATCCTTGAGAACTAAGATGGTTGCCTTGTGTGTAAGTATAGCCGGCAACCACCACCAAATGATAGGATATAACCATAATACCACAGGATGGCTATGGTTATACAAAAGGCATTGCTATGACTCCGCTAGCTGTCAGCCAAGAGCACGAGTATTGCAAGGATAAATAACCGCATGCAATGGATGACAATGGGACTCTATAAGGGAGACTCCACTACAGTATCGTAGCTAAGATACCTTGAGCGTTTTTAAATCGACTCAGAAATAGTACGCATCTCTTAAACCTTCAAAGATAAAACACATTTTTTTAAATGTGTACTGTTACAACCGCTACAACAACAAGCAATAAAAAAAATATTCATAAGGGTTGGCGTTTGTGGTCGTGGCAAAGTTGTCGTTTTTTCAGCTTGAACCGTAATAGGTAAATTCACTATCACCCTAGGTTGAGTATACGCTCTTTCGTTTGTAACCTCAGGTAGGTTGTGCAATAAAGGGTGTGCGTGTCCGACCGGTACGGTGAACGCTGTGCCACCCTGGTCGTTTGTACATTTAATTTGTGCATTGGTTCAGAAAACGTTCAATCTATCTTGAGTATTTAATGTTGGAGATTTGAAGGGTTTGATAAAACTTTTATACTTAAAGCAAATTTTCTAATTTTCCATTCAGCAATGCATCAATCCATTAATGCATGAGTTGAGAACAGAATGGTGCATGTATAGTATCAGGTAAACTACATGGTCTTTAATTGCTAAAAATCTATATAATTGTGGAATCATAACTTAAATTTGTGTCCTCGAATCCATTGTTTTCCGTCTTTATTTGATTTCAGGCTGTTACCAATATGTCAGCTTAAAGAGATGGTCCATAAGAATTAAAAGATTTTGTTCTAAACTGAAATTATACCTATCAAGTATAAGTAATTCCACTTTAATTAGGAATATAAAATATTTTATCATCAGAATCTGAGAAAGATATTCATAAAATAATCTGGTCGTTAAACGTCTACTCTATTAAAATATTCAACAAAATTACTTTGAAATGAGTTCTATACAAATCTGGACTTTCCTTATTATTTATATACCTAGATTACGGACTGCCTACTATGTAAAATCAATAGTTCTCACATCTCAAAACAAAATCGTTGAAAAACTTGTTTTAGGTACGTTTTGTCAAGGTCAACTCCAAATACCGGACTACGATTTTCTGTAAAAAATAAACTATACCTCGGTTTTTACGATCTGGTTCTTTGGGAAACATAGGTTATAGTTCGATATAAGGTCTGAGTCCTGTCAGAAATAATAACATACAATTTATTTACAGGTAGATTTTTCTGATGATTTATTTTATTTTGTTTGCCAAAAAACTTTAAAATGGCAATTACATAGTTAGAACAAGCTCCTAAAGATGAAATCAACATATTTTCAAGACTAAAAAATAGTTGTACATTACTATAGTCTGTTCTATATTGAAGATAATTAATCAACGCATAAGTTCGATTTAATCAACGCATGTGATATATAAATATGAAATACGTAGATAATGTCGACTACTGAAATATGTTTGACTAAGATTTGAACACCAGACTACTCCTGTGCCAAGTGCGAGTCGCACACGAAGGGTTCCATACCATTATCTATAAAAAAAACGGCAAAAAAATCGTGTATGTTGCATGGGAGCCCCACTTAAATACTTAGTAATAGGGTACTGTATTTACGCTTTGGGTACAGAACCCTAAAAAGAAAAGCTCATCATAAAACTAACTAACATAGAAATACCAAGGCATTTCTTGGACATCAACAAGACTTCTATTTTCATCACGCATATTTAAGTGAAAATTTCTTACAAAAATAGCCTCATTTCCAGTTAGTCATGAATAATGATGAAGCTTCAGTAAATAGACCTTTTACACCTTATATGTAAATAATGATTAATGTAGCTGTTGATTAAACGATAATGAATTTGTATATTACAATTGATGAGCTGGCGATCAAAACGGCGTAACTGCAAGATACTTAATTTTACAGTAGAGCCAAAAAACTGAAATACTGCGATCTGGACCATCTGCGAGGTTGTGGTTAAACCTATGATACATCTATTGTATAATTTACATAAAATGATAATTTTCAATACCTTTCCCTGTGTGTAAGTTATTATAATGTAGAAAAATCATATAACTCGTACAGTTTTGATAGATATTAAAAAAAATATTTGTGGAATGATAATTTTTTTTTAATTTTTACAAATTTTCAACTTTTACTCCGTTTTTAAACTATTTGTAGACACTTTTTATTTTCTGTTTCTTTTGTAATAGATGAAGAGGTAATAGATGAATACAATTCCACAAAAAAACGTGTTAGTGAAATTTTGTAATTACGACGTTTTGTTTGCCAGCTCCTCAATTGTGATAATAATATTATAAACTATCGTTTACGCACACGTAAACGTTACGATAGTATAATTGATTCATCCACCCTGTCACAAGTTTTTCTGTATTTCCCTGTTTTTCTCCAAGACACAATTATCAAAATTTTGCAGGAATATTAGACAAAGGGTATTTAGGCAAAATAAACTTAATACTTTCTCAACAATATTACTTCAATGTACAGACATCACAACGATTTACATTACATTTAAATATATTACAAACACTGTAGTTAAATAGATTCCTCTCCCGTCGTGAATTTATGCGTCGGCCGATTGAATTCAACTTCGTTAGGAATATTAAAAATAATTAACATAATATCCGCTTCAATTTTAGTCTGTTCGTGATGTGTGGGCAATTATTACTGAGTTAAAGCAATTCTGAGAGAAAATAAGCCATTACTAAACAGAATACTAATATTAACATCGTAAATACTAATAAGTATTCCAATATATGAACCGGAATTATGGACTCTTAAATCAAGATTCCCACGTGTTCCGTAGGTGTATTCTAATTTTGGGAGGAATCCCTAATTATTTTTGTAGTAAAATGTATCATGTACTTAGCAAAGTATTAAAATATTCCATTCTGAAGTAAAAATCAAGAATCGTTTGTAAGATAATACAAAATACAAAACACGGCCATTTATAAACTAATATAACTAGCTTAATTTATTAGCATATTATTGTATTCATAGAAAATAAAACTTTTTTTTTCACTAGGTGGTAAACCTCGCTTAGTTCGACCGGGAAGGTACCACCGCAACCCTCATAAACTCTCCGTGAAGCAATTATTGTGTTTCGGTGTGGAGAGGCGTGGTTGCCGGTAACACTTATACACGAGGCGAACATCTTAGTCCTCAGGGGTAGCAACGCATCGATGATTAGACTTAGGTATAATTTAATTGTACTGGAGGATGATTACTGACGTCCATGGGCGACAGTGTCCACTTACCATCAGGTGGACTGCATACTCGTTTGATTGTTTACGATAAAAAAAAAACAAATATTCATTCGCAAATATTCATATATTCAAACAAAATCCATAGAACAGAAGACAGGTGAAACTATGAGTATAAGAAATCAATTTGCTTAAGTATTTCATTTTGACCAGTTTAATACGCCTAAAGGTATTTTTATGAACTATTCAATGAATTTCACAGGAAAATGAAGACACTCCGTTATGGTGTGAAATCTGATCCTCTTTATGGCACCGTGTTGAAATGTTACGGTACCTTTAACAAAAATGCTGTTGAATTATAATTAATCTGATAAACGTTTGATATTGAGGAAATAAATACTATAATATAATAATAATATATTTTGGGTTCCGTTATTAATAAAATGAAAGTGTATTTTGGTGATCGTTTTAACGGGAACCTGTAATAAAACTAAACAGTTTTAAATCACATTCATATACTCTAATACAAATCATATTAAAAAAAAAAACTTGCCTTTCTGCGAATGGTGTCTGCAATAGTCATTTCAACGATTTTGTTTATGTGTACCTAAAAATATAGTACTCTAACCATAGGTATATTTATTTTGAATAATTCTGGTCGTCCTTAAGGGGATTGGTCACTTACTTGACGCTAGAAGTCTGGTATATTATATTTGGCCTGATATAGATATCGATAGATAGATATTAAATTCATTAGTTTACTATGATAAGATGATAACTGAGATAGATTAGAGTAGAATACAGTGAGAGTGTGTGATAACTTTTGAGAGTGAGTTAACATGAGAACCTTTTAGAATATAATAACAAAAATAAAGTAAACTAGATATAACTGTATATCGTCTTATAAAGCCAAGAAAGCCGACGTAAATAGAATACATATAAATATATATAAATTGTTACAGACTTCATTGGTAAGGAACTCTAAAGTATTAATTAGTCACGGCTTAATACAATTGGTTTTGAGCGATTTATTTTTAACGGTACAATCAGTAATGTCTAAATTAGCTCTGCGGAACATTTGAAACGCCCCATTGTTATAATTTTAGACGATTAATTTCGTTGAGCTTTACCACACATCGTAATCCTAACATCCCGAATCATACGTAACTCCTAACTAAGAAATAAATTTGTAGTATATTTTATATGGTTGAAGAAATAATTGTATTCCATTAGCTGACCTGGCAAACTTTGTTCTGCCATATAAAGATACTTTTTTCCGTTTTTGCGACATTTTCATTGATACTCCGTCGTAGCGTGATGTTAAATAGCCTATAACCTTTCTCAAAAAATAAACTATCCAACACTTAAAGCTTTTTTTTAAATTCGAATCAGTATTTCCTGAGATGAGCGCGTTCAAACAAGCTAACAAACTCAACAATTTTATATGATTAGTATAGATGATTAAATTATTGCAGTTAAGATGTTAAGGAAGACAACTGTAAAATATAAAAGCATGTAGTTAAATACTTATTCGATGAAATAATAAATCTACAAAAGAATCGTTCGAGAACTATCATAATTCAGTCAATTATGATATTTCTCTGATTCGCCAACTGAGTCATTCAGTCAGTTGTTGAATCACTCATGTAATAGAAAATCAGTACGAATTCCTCTGTCATTTTAGTGTTAAGGTAGTGTGCCCTACAAGTATATACATATTTTTGAATCATTAAAAAAACACATGTGTGCAGATATGGCTTTTTTTTTCATTATTATAAAATAGTAGCTGACCCGACGTTGTCCTGTCTTAACTATAAATATTGTTAGTAAAAAAGTTATGTTGCTATGATTACAATTTAAAAGTAATGTAATCGTTAAGTTTTCTTGAATTTTCTAATTTTCCGCGCAATTTTCTTAAGTTTTTCTGTAATAAGAACCATGCTCAGTCAATAACCAAAATAACAAAAAAAGATTTAGCTAAATCCGTCCAGCCGTTCACGCGTGATGCCATGACCAAGGAAAATATGAATTTATTTTTATATATATGCGCCATGCATGATAAACAAGGAAAATATGAATTTATTTTTATATATATGCGCCATGCATGATAAACAAGGAAAATATGAATTTATTTTTATATATATGCGCCATGCATGATAAACAAGGAAAATATGAATTTATTTTTATAT
>DWNR01002614.1:0-12779 GCA_018250455.1 Polygonus leo
CATTTATCGACTGATACAATTTATCGATAACGACCTTGTGCCCGCGCAACTAGCGCTCATCCCTAACCTCATTATGACATGGCCCAAACTGCAGCGATAAAATAACTATACTATAGTATTATTACATGTCTATCTGGCCACCTTTCATTATTAATCTTAAATTTAGCTTAATCACAATTTCGTAAATAAATTAAATCTAATCTTTAATTAAGTATATTTTTTTACAAATAATAAAACTCCATGTAACTTCTCATTATTTTGTTAATGTTTTGCCATGAAATAGTTTACCATAAATGTGAAATTTTTACGTGTACTTGCCAGCATAAAAAATATCTAAATTTTATTATTTCGCCAATAGTGGCGTATTGTATTTGCACAATGTTTCATAAATTGTATTAATGTTTTAGAAGAATTTTACAAGAAATAAAATTAGAAAAGAAAACGTCTTGAAAAATTTAATTTGTGTTTTATTTCTTCACACTCTCAGGGTGATTAAAATGATGGTATGTTTAAACCCACTGCTCTTACTGTTTTTTTTTTTATATAGTGTAAATGTAACAAACGTGTTTGAAGTTCATATAATGATAAGTCGACACTGTCGCCCATGGTCGTTAGTAATCATCCGAAGTGCTAAGTACTGACTACTGAGATGTTCGCCTCGATTAAACCGATACCCAACACCTATTTCAGGGGGTGATTATGAGGCCGTCGATTGCGTCTCTAGTAGAGCGACTAAGTTCTACTGCCCGGCGCTACAATTTCCTTGAGCATTCCACCGACTCATGCATGCACATGAGCAACCACACCGCACGCAGTAAAACTAGTTCAACAACTGCTTGCGATGATTGATCGTTTCGTGCCGGTCATATATACACCAAACTATCTTGATAGATCGAGACGCACAGATGTAGACAGAATAATGCAAGCCTCATAGGTTTAATATTGCATGTGCTTCATGCTTGATGAATAACATAAGGAAAGCGCAAGTTTAACATATGTGGATATCGGTGTGGACATGATGAAAGAGATTGAAAAATATAACGGTTACTATACTGTATATTTAAATGGCTTCGGTTATGAAATATATCAAAAAAATTATTAAAAAAAAATGTTTTTTTTCCATATATTATAATAATAGTAAATCTATTTCTTCTCACACAATTTAGTTTCATACTAAAGACCCACGTACCTATAATTTTATAAGGGTTTGGTGACTGGGAATTTAAATTTTATTGGGGATCCTTTTCAAAACCGCTGATGGCAGCACATGGCAAGCTGTCACAAATTGTTTATTTGACGTGACTTTGACGTAACATTCTGACAGTTTACGTGGAAGTGTGTGAGTGAACGATTGTGCGGGCCCGGGCTAGGAAATTCGTAATTTTGAGATCAAGTTTCGTAATAAAAATAAACATCCACTATTTGGATTTGAGATGACCGCATATAATTTTGCAATAATAATATGTCGGGCTGGTATTGGCGGGTGATAGCCGTGAAGGCTGTATTTGTGTTAACATGTTTTGTTTCTTATCTTCGTGCCGAGGATACCATACAGGAGTTACCGTTTTGTAATCCGCAAACCGAAAAAGATGCATCGCCAATTAATGAGTAAGCCTCACTTGTTATTTTCTTCAATTTAGTCCATAAAAGCAAAATAATAAACAGCGCTACTTTTTGTAAACAACTGTACATTTTGTATTTACTTACCTGTATTTGTATTCATGTAAAGAGTCATGTACATACATGTTCAGACTAGAACGGACTAGAACTTTCTATCAGGTCAGAATTACTTTCGAAGAACCTACGTATGACTAGGTAGACTGCAGAATTTTTGGAACATTTGTTTCCCCAAATAAATACAATCATTTGGCCTTGATAACTTATCAGAGAATGAATAGTAATTAGTAAAATGTAGTACACAAAATTTATTCTTAGATATTACGTATTTTTCTTAGATATTACTTACTGAACACAGTAAATATATACTACATCAACATCTGAAATATAAATAGTGTCATCATGATTATACTATGTATTATGGTAGTTGAAAAACAGTAGAAGGACATTGACCTTTATTATACAAATATTGGATTATAATTGAACTTTTTGGAAAAACAATCCATAGCTGCCAACTAGAAGTATAGGTATGTTACAGTATTATGGTTATAAGTATTTTTTACAAATATATGGGAAGAAGTGCATTCCCAGGAGTTCCATTATAAATTTCCCTGTATTATATAATATGACTAATGCTTAAATAATTACCATATTGTCAAAGTCACAAAGCATTTGTTATTTCATTTTTCTTCATGTAAATAATTCTAGTCTTGTGTTTCTTATAAATGTTATTTTAAATACATTACATTATTGTGTTAATGTTAACTACCTACTTAATGTTATTATTTTTTAATAAATAATTTAAGCACATATGACCGTAAAACATGGAAAGTAATGCTTATCAAATATTTGCATATCATATTACCTTCATATTGAAAACTATTTAGCTTAATTAATTTAATTTAAATGCAATAATATTCTAGAGTCTCTATGCATAATGCATAAACACAGTCTTTTAACTCAGTACAATTTTGGAAGGTTATACTTTATATACTGAGGACTTGCTGCCAGGTGGTAGAACTCTTGTAGTTTGACCGGGGAGGTACCGCAGCCACCCTCATAATCCTCCGTGAAGCAATTTATTGTTTTTCGGTTTGGAGAGGCGTGGTTGCTGGCTATATTTATAAGAGAGGCGAACATCTTAGTTCTCAAGGATAGCAACACAGCTGTGATCAAACTTAGGTATGACTCAATCGTATGTGAGGATGATTACTGACGTCCATGGGCGACAGTGACTACTTACCATCAGGTGGACTGCATGGTCGGTTGCTACCTTTACACAATAAAATGCCCTAAGAAATGCAATATCATTAGTGATTTACCATGTCTTTTTATATATTTGATACTATATTTTTTTAATTAAAATTGATTATTTCATATCTTAATAATTAGCTCAGCTAGGCCATACATAGATGGCATACATTGTGTGATTAAGACTGCAGTGTATAAAATATGAGATAAAATGGACATATTTATTGCATAGTGTGAACATGAATAATTCTACAGGTTGTATTGTCACAGACTAAATATGCACCACAGATAGTATTGTCTGTGTCTAGTCCTTGTGTTTATATAGTACACTATATTGGTTTATTATTTATTTTTAAATTGAAAACTTCTATAGCAATGATGCGCAGGGTTAAATGCTGGAAAACATGTCAGAACCATATTTACGCTTAAGGTATTGCAATATAGTCTTTGAGTTCAAACGATTTGAGTTTACTTATTAAGTAGCTATAGGCTACTTAATAAGTAAACTCAAATTGTGTTGGCTATTTACTAATTATTATGTCATTTTGTTCCTGTGAACTGCTCACAAGAACCAATTGAACATGCTCAGCGACATACAGAGTACCAAACCTCACAATTTGCGCTCTCTCTTTAAAGCATTGATGTGCCGTATCGTAGTATACAGTTCACCAAACAAGTACTCACTGATAGAAAAATCGCTATATGGTGTCGAGCATTATGTAATAAACAACATTGTTAACTTGTGTTGACCACTTTACCATATTGTCATTTAAGAGGTAGGGACTGTTGTTATTATTTATACACTTTCTTTGACACCTATATTATGTCAATAGTCCTTTAAATTATAAAAAGGAGGAGGTTGTATGATCATTTGTATTTATCCTAATGCTTATTTTCAGCCTGATAATAGTGAGCACACTTGATGGAAGGCTGACTGCTCTATCAACAGACAATGGAATCAAAGCATGGGCTTTGGACACCCAACCCTTGTTGTCATCCAACTTGCATCATGTGGAGGTAAATGCTTGTTTTATTTATATAATTGTTTTTTGTGATTCATTTCATTGGTTTGCGGTGTTGGATACAGATATGATGTATTTTGCTATTTGAAAAATCCACAAATAAGTTTAAAAATATGAGCAGGAAATTATTAGCGAAATAACTTCAAGAGTGTTTAACTATATGACTTTTGACTATTTTTTAAATTTACTATACATATAATTTTTAATAGTAGCAACTCTTAAAATGAAAATAATTGGCTTCAGAATTCACAAATTACACAATGTACAATGTTTGTAATATTTATTTTCTGTGTGGAGAGGTCAATGATGTGCATCATGCAGAACTGAAAAGCTGTTGCGATTGGCAGATTGGATTGGCCAACATCTTAATTATAATAATGAAAAGTGTTAATTATAATAATGAAAATTTAAATCCAAATATGTGAAATTCATATTGATTACTCCATTTATTACCAAGTCAGTAATTTTCATTTAGTCATGGAAATTAAAACTGTTCTTGTAAAATATATTTAAACTTCCTTACTTCCTTCTTCTTGCATTTTTTTAAGCTTTAACTATATCTTTATGATTACAGCTCACATCAGGTGGTAAATGGGTGCGCCTCATACCATCACTCCGAGGTACTCTGTACAGTCTCAGTGGTGACACCATTGAACCGCTGCCGTTTGATGCAGAGCAGCTACTGTCTTCATCATTCAAATACTCGGATGACCTTGTCATAGCTGGTATGGTTTGCTAGTCATTTTTTTTTACAAATAAAAGTTGTCTGTTAACCTCAAAGATAAAAAATTAAAAATATCCGTTGGTGTATGTGACAATTTACCAACAAGCGAACAAGGCAGGGCTCAAGGGCTAATTAGCCTTACATTAAAATTCCATGTATTGGATGATATGGACAAACAAACACTAAATACTATTATTCTTGATTTGTTGTTTTATGCATTACTACTCCTAGAAAAGACAATTAAAATGCATTATTTATTGTCGGGTTTCTTTCGGAATTGAAATTGTTATTATATATCAAAGTTCACTCACATGGTGCTTCTTATTATTTATCACATAAAATAACATGACCAAGGATAACATGATATAAGAGTGCAAAACATAGAATGCATAACTTGAACGAGTATAAATACTTATCAATTTAATGTCTGTAGCAATTGTTCTCCAGATAAGGCGAAACAAATTTACTTTTACATGCATATCAATCTGCATTTGAAATGATGTATGACTAAAGATATTACGTGGTTTTGTTTGGTTTATATTAACGGCATTAAAAATCCGATAACATTATTAATTACAGTATTGTAGGACTGTTTAAAGTGTAGTAAGTACAAGATAATGTTATCTAACTGTTGACACTTTAATTGTTTTCATGTATATCTAATCTTGTTTTATGTCACGTGAGCTATTTCTTTTTAATAATTATAAAATTAGGATTAAAGTACTGTAATACAAGTAATATAATCAATATACGTAATATACGTAGTATTAAGGTATCAAACGAGTTTGCAGTCCACCTGGTGCTAAGTAGTCTAGGCCGCTCATGGATATTTGAAATAAATCTCAAGATTCCATCTGCGTATGTTGACCACAGTTGTGCTGCTATTCACAAGGACTAAGATGTTCAGCGTTTATTTAAGTACAGCCGGCAACCACACCTCTCCGAAACACGATAATTGCTTCACACAGGAATACGGGGCTGGTCCTACCTACCTGGTACTGCCGTTATACCTCTTTGGTTGAACTGTACGAGTTATACCACTTGGCAAAATATAAACATAAATGTCTGTATTATCAGCATCCCGTCACACACATTTTACTTGCACGTCAGATACACGTCACATGCACGTAACATGCACGTCACTTGCACGTCACACGCACGTCAGACAAAAAGATTATTTTCTTTTTTAAAAAAATTGGTTTGTTTAACTACTACCCGGTCGCAATATTGATTTGAAAACGAACTTAATATAAATCTTAAGTAAGATTTGTAGTCACCCCTCTGCAGACAATAGAAATCTTCAGATATCTAACCAGTCAATTAAACGCAGGGCAATTGAAATTGATCATGGATTATTCATCAATTATAAACCTGTGTTAGACCTACCTCTAGTTTTGTTAACCAATCAATCCCCAGGTGCCCGCGAAACCCTCTGGCTAGGTCTGGACAGTCAGACAGGCAGCGTGATATACGAGTGTGGGTCGAGCGGGTGTAACAGCGAAGAGCAGACGGCGAGAGCGGGCCGCGACGTTCTCGTCCTGCGACGGCACTCCAACACTGTGCGTGCTCTTGACCCGAGGTCCGGGGCTGAAAAGTGAGTAGATTTAGACTGATTTTCTATTAACCTTGCAGGTAAATTTCGACCCTAGGTCTGGGGCTGGGCAGTGAGTGGCTTAATTCGTTTCTTTCTTCAGGTTTCTTCTTCAGGTATTTTCTGGTTCCTGGATCCCGGTTCTGGGTCTGAAAAATCAGTGGTTTTGGAGCGGTTTTTTAGGATGCAATCAAGATTTGTACTTTGTGTACCGTAGTATCGTTTAAATAATACCTTATTTTATTTATCCAATGAAGCCTTTTACCAAGCATTTGTCGCCAAACAAAACTTTTCAATTAAAAGCTTGTTACCCAAAATAATAATTGAAGTTCTAACTGTTATTCGTACAAAACATTCATTCATTGGCTATGTGAATGTTACCAGATGGAACTTCAGCGTAGCAGAGCACCAGTTGGCGCTGAGCCGACGCGAATGTGTCGGCGGTGGCTTACCACCCAGTGCCGTGGGCGTCGCCGTCGCGCTGCCCGAAGGCGTGGTCGCCGTTCGACATCCTGAGTCGCATACGTTCTTGTGGCAGCATAAGGTACAATGATGACTTGTTTTGAATGCCGGATAAGCATATTCTCCGAGTTTTAGTATCAAGCAATAAACAAAGGTCCAGATCCTAATGATCCAAATAATCCAGTGGTTCCGTCCATGAAAATCTGTAAAAGTAACCTGAGATAGAGTTTATGTAGAATACAAATGCGTTGCCCCTGAGGACTAAGATGATCACATCTAATATTAGTGTGCCTGATATTCAATCGAAACGCAATTTGATAATAATTCACTGCAGGGCGTGGTGTTAGATATCTTTCTTTCTGCTTGCCTTCTTACTAAAATAACCTATTTGTTGTAGCTAGACGCGCCAGTGGCGGGCATGTGGCGTCTCCGCGGCGGCCAGCTGCAGCACGTGGACGTGCTGTGGGAGGCGTCGCGCGCGGTCGCCGAGGCCGCCTCCGCCTCGCCCTCGTTGTACCTCGGCGTGCACAATACGCAGGTGAGTACATGTAGCTACAAGTATCAGCTACCTCGTAATGAGATAGTATAACATGCAAGTATACTATACATGACATGTTCGTTGTAATTAGGTGCCATAATACATAGCTGAATACATGACTGAATAGTGGAATACATGACGTGTACCTTGTAATAATTGCCATAATACATAGCTGAAACTGAATTGTTGAATACATGACATATTCCTTGTAATTAAATGCCAAAATATATAGCTGTATACATGACATGTTCCTTGTAATTAGGTGCCATAATACATAGTTGAATACATGACATGTTCCTTGTAATTAGGTGCCATAATACATAGTTGAATACGTGACATGTTCCTTGTAATTAGATGCCATAATACATAGTTGAATACGTGACATGTTCCTTGTAATTTGGTTCCATAATATGTACATAGGTGAATGCATGATATGTTCGTTCAGATTAGGTGCTATAATACATAGCTGTATACATGACATGTTCCTTGTAATTAGGTGCCATAATACATAGCTGAATACATGACATGTTCCTTGTAATTAGGTGCCATAATACATAGCTGAATACATGACATGTTCCTTGTAATTAGATGCCATAATACATAGTTGAATACATGACATGTTTCTTGTAATTAAGTGCCATAATACATTGGTAAATACATGACATTTTCCCTGTACAATACATAAATGAATAATACCTTATTCCTAGTACGTACAGGCTAACCGTACAGGCATATGCATAAGGTCTGTACGTTTCGCGTTTAGCAAACACTTTAATCAACAACACATAAATAACAAAAAAAATAATCAACAGCTTTACATCCAAGAGGGGATGCTCTACGCGCGGAAACTGGAGACTGCGGTGTCAACGAGACCGTTACCATGGAAACTGAAGCAAACGAGACACCTGCTCACTGATGGGGAGACCGCACTCACACCGCTGCAAGAAGAAGACCCCAATACCCTGACTCAGGTTGCCTTGTATGGGACTACTGGGAGAAAAGGTAGGCACGAGTATCCATTAATAAATATTAATTTTAAAGTAAACTAGAAAATTGGAAAAATTTAATCACACTGCTACCAAATACTACTATTTACTTTACTACTACAATTACTACCTTACTCTTTATTCACTTATAAAGATACTTTTTGTATGAATATGGGGAGAAAACGTAGCAATAACTTCTCTATAGAAGTTCTAACAACATTGTTAGAACAGATTTTTCAAGAGTTTTTGTATTTATATTTAGCATATAAATCAATTCTGAATTCCACCTGATAGTCACTGCCGCCCATGATATATATGATCAATATGGAATGTACACCTGTAGTCCTAAATAAAATCTTGTCACAAATGTCTTTGTGTAAGTGCATCCAGTAACTACTTTTCTGACTTCAGAGCATTTTTTTTATAAACAATTGTTACGGCAAAAATTAAAAATTTGGCAACGGTAACTCGAGCCAACCGTATACACTTTTTGGCCCCTCTTAAACTGTAGAATTAACATTTTTATGAATTTCCCAGACAACCACGGCTTCTTCCTCTACCTACAAGACACGTGCGACCAAGCGGTGCAAGTTACCGAAGAGGCTATATCGGGGCCCGACATAGTGTTACCCAACATCAGCGACGACCAAGCGAATCACCACCACGTGCACGTACACGTGTACTCTCTATGGTTCTGGTGGAAGGAGGTCTTGCTCATCGCGATCAGTTCCGCTTTGCTCATGAATTTAATGATATGGCCGAGATTGTTCGCGCCGAAGTTGAGACCTTCTACGCCACTGCCGATAAATCAAGAGAATATTGTTGTTGAAAGATACTACGAAAGACCGCCGTCGATTAACGCGGAGTATTCGGGACGGTATGAGAGCGACTTCACACCGCTACGGTGTTTAGGAAAGGGTGGGTTTGGAGTCGTGTTTGAAGCGAGGAACAAGATCGATGATAGGCCGTATGCAGTGAAGAGGATCACGCTGCCACGGAGGTCAGTAAAAACCGATTATTTACACATAACTAACTTTCACTTTCTCTAAAATAAATTCAGTATTTTATAACCACAAAATCAGTTAAATTCTGTGTGGACGTGCGACCGTGATTATATTAACACGCGGTAAACAATTAAGCAAGTTATGTACCATATTTACCATAGCTATCGTTTCCGTTTCATCGAGTTTCACTTCAAAACATCGAGTTAATATAATTCACTTACTCTCCAGGGAATCCAAACGCGAGCGTGTCCTTCGTGAAGTACGAGCGCTGGCCAAGCTGGAGCACGAGAACATCGTGCGGTACTTCAACGCGTGGCTCGAGGAGCCGCCGCCGCGCTGGCAGGAACAACGGGACGCCGTCTGGATGAGGTGAGTACTGAGCGGGAACAGAACAGACTGCTGACAGAATATTCAGGTGGTAAAACTCGTGTAGATCGACACCGTCTTAGTCCTCAAGGGTCAACTTCAGGTTCAATTCAATCGTACTAATTTGTATGTATATTTATGTGTTAACAAGCAGATGAAACAAATGTTTTTTGCCTCAGTTTTTTTTAGTATATTTTCAGTTTTAATAAGAAACATAAATTTTCAAAATTATAAATATTTTTTTCGTCCTACATATATTTTCCTTTACGTACGTATAATTTAAAGCTTCTTGAACCCGGTTCCATTTTTTTTAAATATTTTTTTTACCACAGGGAACTAGAGGGCGTATCCCTAGCGATGTCAGACGACTACACATCGCCGGTGCCAGCGTCGCCAGTGAAGACATCTCCTCCAAAGGGCGGTAGTGTGATGCTGAACTTGCAGCGGAGCATCGACGACTGCGTGGACGCTTTGGACTATGAGAAGAAACTCGCTGAGCCGAAGAGGTTGAGGTGGGGAAACTGAGTAGAATAGTAAAGCATAACCATATAACATGTATGATTTATATCGGCACATTTACTGGTTACACTTAGTGTACAGTCTACTGTTTAGTAATAAATTTTGGTACTGTACGTTACAGTAATACTTTTTTTTGTCAGCAATCTGAATAAAGAAAAAGTTCATTGTTTATAAGGAGTATTAGCAATTAAATAATAGTATAGTGGTCATGTGCCGATGTATTTTTTTGGAAATTTCTATTTTAGTAACTGGCCATCAACATTTAGTAACTGATATATATCGATTGGAAAATAAAGTAAGAGTATTGATTCTTGCATATTTTAAAACAAAACTAGGTGGTGTTTTTTTGTCATTTTATTATTAAGTTCAGCCTTCCGGTATCTGGCAACTTATTCAAAGCAACCAGTTGTACTTAGTTTTCCTCTAATAAATTAATTTAACTAAAATTTATCCGAATTCCAAAAAGAATATTTTCAAATTATCTTATTGCGTATCCTTTTCCTTGGGAGAGTTCATATGAATTTGAAGTAAGAATTAATTGTCTCATGCAATCATTTCAATCGTTAACGTTTTAATACTAAAATTATCCTCTCTTTCTAGATCACTAAGCTGCAACGACTCATTCAGCATAGTATTCGACGAAGAGGCCTCGAAACACATCACATCAGATGCTAAACACACCAGTGACGTCACCACCTCCCTCTCAAAGAACGTCGGGAGTGGGGATGACTCGTTCATAGTGTTCGCGAATACTGAGGACAGGTCTACGTCTGGACCGAGGCAGGATCTCTCCAATAGACGCCTGGAGAAAGTTAAGGAGTGCGAGGGATATGTTAAGACTGAGACCTCACATCACAGTAAGAAGAAGGTGAGTTTATAGTACATTTCATTTTGACCTGGAATTTGGTCAAAATACCTACAGTTAATGCGATGCGTTGCATTTCCTAAGAAGTGACGTCACCAACTCCTTTTCAAAGAACGTCGGGAGTGGGGATGACTCGTTCGTAGTGTTCGCGAATACCGAGGACAGGTCTACGTCTGGACCCAGGCAGGATCTGTCCAACAGACGCCTGGAGAAGGTGAAGGAGTGCGAGGGATATGTTAAGACTGAGAGCACACATCACAGTAAGAAGAAGGTAAGTTTTTGGTATACTTCATTTTGACCTGGAATTAGGTCAAAAGACTTACAGTTTATGCGATGCATTGCATTTCCTAAGAAGTGACGTCACCACCTCCCTCTCAAAGAACGTCGGGAGTGGGGATGACTCGTTCTTAGTGTTCGAATACCGAGGACAGGTCTACGTCTGGACCAAGGCAGGATCTGTCCAATAGACGCCTGGAGAAAGTTAAGGAGTGCGAGGGATATGTTAAGACTGAGACCCCACATCACAGTAAGAAGAAGGTGAGTGTATGGTATACTTCATTTTGACCTGGAATTTGGTCAAAAAACTTATAGTTTATGCGATGCGTTGCATTTCCTAAGAAGTGACGTTACCAACTCCCTTTCAAAGAACGTCGGGAGTGGGGATGACTCGTGCATAGTTTTCGCGAATACTGAGGACAGGTCTACGTCTGGACCGAGGCAGGATCTGTCCAATAGACAATACTTAGCAGCCACAGTTTTCCAAAACCCACAAATTGTATCATAGAAAATTCTGTGTAAAATCTATGTGTTCAACGACTTAGCTTTAGATGGACTGTGGATGCGTTTGCATCTTTTACAGAATACTAACTGACCCGACAGGCGTTGTCCTGTCTAAAACTATAAATAATGTTAGTAAAAAAATTAACTTTGTGACGGCAATATATGAAATTCATTGGAATGACAGCGGCGCCATCTGTCGAAAATTGGTCATACCAAGTCAGAAACCTTCGTGGGCTCATGCACGCATGCATGATGTGGTTTCATCTACATCAGTCCGGTTTGCGTGCTCCTTTCTACCTCGTACGTACGAGATGTGGAATGAGCTTCCTCCCGAAGTATTCCCGGTAAGCGTTGACATAGAGTTCTTCAAAAAAGGCGCGAAAACAGCTCTCCTCCAAAGCCGGCGAGCCCTCTGATGTTGCAAATATCCATAGGCGACGGTGATTACTTACCATCAGTAGCCCGTCTTATCGCTAGGTTTAAATAAAAAAGTGCAAAATAAGTATATGTGAATATAATCCCCAGAAGGGCCACACACGACACTGGTCGCTGGACATGTGCGTGCGGAGTTCGGAGGGCGTCCCTCCGGAGGGCGGGAGCAAGATGTACCTGTACATTCAGATGCAGCTATGTCGTCGTGACAGTCTGCACGACTGGCTAAGACAGAACCGTACGCATCAGTCGAGACGGGATATGGTGAGGATTGTTGGTTTTCTTTCCTAATTATATGTATGTAGTGACAAAAGTATTTAGTTCCGTGACAGGATGACAATAACTGTAGAAACTGTTGCGCCGGTGTCTATTAATATTGTTGTTTAACAATTTCCAGTGGCTAAAAAAATGTTGTTGTTTCTCTAGGCGTGACGTTACACAAGTCGCCATGACAGTTTTACGTGGTGAAATTAAATTGGTGGTTTAAAAAACAATTTTTATAGAATTTTGTTGTTAGAGCGAAAGAATAATATATAATTGATAAAAATTAAGTGTCTTCCCAAAAGGTTCATATGTGATAGATTACCTAAACGTTCTTTCCAGGTAAACACACTATTCAGTC
>DWNR01002615.1:0-12779 GCA_018250455.1 Polygonus leo
CAGTTCATTTGGTCAGCGCCGTCTTTTGTCATCTTTAATCAACCTCAAATCGGTCTGAAGTTTTACTTGAAGTTGATGCTTTGCCATTGCCGCGTTTGCGTTTCGTGGTTGGTTGTGGTTGCCAGATACACTTCGTCGACCTTAATTGGGACTTAACCTGCTAATAAATAATTATAGCCTGGCGGAAATAGGTGCTCTTTTTGTGTGTAAGTACAGAAGGTACTTCACCGCAGGAAAACCGGTTCTACTATTTGCCAAACAAGCTTGTATGTAAAATTATATAACGCCTATTGAATTTCAAAATTTCTATTGTTACTCGTAATCAATAATTTTAGTCGCGTGTTATTTGTGTCTGTTGCGATAATATCCATGTAAATATCTGTCTGTTGAAATAATAGCCGTGTCATGTAAATAGTGTTTATCTCATGCACGGTTAGTTTGCGCGTGAAATTTCTGTGAGACTTTCGTATTCATCATTCGGACTCGTATTGACTCAGTACGTTCATGTTTGGTCATACCGAGTGAAGCGAGTGTGACTCGAATCGCGATAAACTAAAAATTTCAAGCTGTATTCAGCTTGTGTATAGAGTGCATTGTGGTATTTTACTATTTAAATAGTATTTGGCGACCGAGCATCTATCACTACTGCAACGCCATCTTTATCTATACATATATTAAAGCTAGAGTGTCGAAAGTCGAAGATATTCGAAAAATTGTTGGAAAAGGAGGAGTAGCGGGCGGAGTCGCGGGCACAGCTAGTTTCCTATATAATGAGATAAGTAGTCTCATTCTAGCTAATACTTCAGAATGGTGTGTCAGATCAGAATCAGTTATCGACCACACTTTTCTGACATGACACGTAAGGCTGCCATCATGGTCCTTATTAACCATGTGTTCCCGATGGTTTCCAGTATCGTGCTAGGCTGTGTGTGTTAAGTGTAGGCTACCAAGATGCTAATTTTTTTTTAGAAGAAAATGTATGTTTGTAGAAGAAAATGCTAAAAGTTTTGGTATTAAAATTATGGACGAAATTAAGAATACCTAAATGATTTAGAATTGGTATAGTATATTTTGGATAAAAATAATAACCATGTCCAATATTCGTATAATAATTTATCACGAAGTTCCTTTTATTGTTATACAATCTATTTATGGAAAATAACTCTATGATTATTTGTATTAAAATGCGTGGAATGTGGTTTTCCTTGAAATAAATAAGAAGAACGGTAAATAGATCATATATAATGTAGTATTGTGATTCTGACAGATCCGTGTTCTATGTCCTGGTGAGTAGATAATTAATTGTTTATATTAGTTCTTGATATAGGTATTAATACGAGTCTATGTATCTATGTTTTAATGGTACTCAAGACATCAAAATCCTGGGCCTATTTTGATGATTCATATGTCAAGTGATTTGTCACTAAACACAAAGCTATTTTCTTCATTTAGTTTTTTTATAGTTATTACATAAGACTACTGTACATATACAATATTTTTTGTACGTACTGTACATATACGATGTTTATAATAACTGTTAAAAAGTTAATCTTCTTGTCAGTCCCTTTACCGTAGGTTTTTAATACGTGTTTTTTCTTTGTTTAGACGAGCTCATAAAAATTAAATTAATAAATATCCCATAACAAAATAACAGGTAAGGCGATATTACAGCGATGCCCGTAAAACAACGTTATAGACGTCGTTTCTTCACAAATTACATTTCAAAAGTCTCCCGTTGTTTACATTACGTTTTATAAATAACTCAACACACTTAATGACGCATAAATTGTGAAAAATGGCATCATTAATGTTTTGGCAAATATTTATGCACGGTTTAATGTGCTAATACCGAAATACAAATAGCCAGTCATAAAACTGTTGTAATCCAACATTGTGTTTCACCTTATTTGTTTTTAAGCCGACCGCGTGAAATGGTGAATTCGTTTATAACTAACAGGCATGCGCGATTTAAATTTAAGGAATATTTTTCTGGTCTGAGTATGGTTTTTTGGGTTTTGTGTAGTCGCTCTGTTATTTTATTAATACGCTAACGTTAATCTGAAAAGTGTACTAATTTTCGGTTTGTGTCCTCTCAAATCGATTATGCGAAGAATACTAACAGAAATACAAATTTATCATTAAAAATTAGTTAACGTGTCTAGAAAAGTCATTGATAAAATGTGCATTATTTGAAATACCATAAAATAAAAATAACATGCACGTGTTATTTCTATTCAGATATGTGATAAATTTCGCATGCAAGGCTTTAACTGGGAGTAGAATCATTTTACAAACAATTAAACAACGCCCTTTTTTCACGACATGAATCTCCCACAAAGAGAACAATTTTAATGTTTTTATTAATATCTAATACTATTTTAAAGTAAATTTCCCCAACAGCGTTGGCACAATGTAATTTCTGTTTGTCACACATACCTCTGAGCGTCAGTTGCAGTGGCTTTTCACGCCCGTTTGCTTTTCTCGTTACATGAGAAACTTGCTACGCGTTATTGGTAAGGAACGTGTACCTAATATTAACAAAGAACTTGCAGGTGAGTATAATAATGTAATATTTCATGTTATGGAAACTTCGGGCAAGGTTTTATTTGCTAGTAAAGATGAAATCTGATGTTGTATTTTAAATTTTTCATTTTGTATGTAGTTATGTACTTTTGTGAATATTAAACGAATTTAATACCTGATGCATGTACGTGATATATGTTTAAACATGTGTATTTGCAAAAGAAATAAAACATTAAACACGTTTTGTCAGGTGGTAGGACTCATGTAGTTCAACCGGGGAGATACCACCGCCATCCTTATAATCCTCCGTGAACACAAATAATTGTGTTTCGGTTTGGAGAGGTGTGGTTGCCTAATACTTACAAACGAAGCGAACATCTTAGTCCTCGAGGGTTTGACCACGCAGTTGTGGTCAACGTTGGGTCAATCGTAGGTCGTGCGTCAATCGTACATGGGGATGGCAGTGACCACGGCATGAGGTAGACTGAATGCTCGATTGCTCGCTTCACACAAGTAAAAAACGTGAATGAAGAGAAATAAAGAATAACTGAAACTAATATTATAACAGAAACATCGATTGAAATATAATTTGTCAGAAAACATACATTATTATTTAGAATCAGATTGCTGAAACGCTTTGGCGTATATCGATTTACTTGTGACTAATATAAACCACTACTATCAGATTATATCAGAATTATGTAGAAGATCCGAATCAGAAACCATCACTAATTCGTTTAATGGATTTAATTAATTGCTCTAATGGATTTAATGGACTAGAAATTAGCAGAATGGATATGAAATTTAGAAAATAAATCATTGGCTTAAATAAGCAAAACATAAAAATTCAGCAAATAAATTATATATGTTACTTCAATGTTATATATAGTTATATATATAGCATTAACATCAAGCTACGAACTCTTTCACTTTACTGTTACATCTGGCCCATCATACTGTATGGATGTGAGACCTGGTCCGCAAAGGAAGACCTTTGAAAGCGAATAGTAGCTTAAGAAATGTTGACTTATAGACGCATGCTGTCCATAAGCTGGACTCAGAAGGTGACCAACGTTAAAGTGTTAGAACGGATTGGCCAAAAACGCGCTCTCATGCTCACCGTTAAACAACGGAGGATTTTCTATTTGGGCTATATTCTTCGACTATAATGATGGGTAAATTCGCCGGACGAAGGAAGGTTTGCTGGAGAAAAAAGTCGTGGATACGTAACATTAGAAATTGTAAGGAAGAAAAAAGAAAGCTGATAGCCAACCTCCACTAGTTGGAGAGGCACTAGAAGAAGAAGATACCTGTATGAAGCGTTCAAACATTAAGTTTCAAAAATAAAATCAAACATGGCCGAAGCATTTTCCGCCGCCAACAATGACACAAATAGCGACATTAAATAATCGTCGAAAGCGCTTAGCAAATTCCTAGTTTACACTAAAACACATCTATTTCAAGCCATAAAATATTGTAGAGCCCTGTTAGTGGACTTGTCACATATCAAACGGATAAGCGATATTGTTTAACATATAGTAAGTAAAAACGAATTAATGTTATTTTATAGTCTTAAGGTAGCAAACCAGCATGCAGACCACCTGATCATCTGTCATTAATGATCATGCCCGTGTACGATTAAATTGTACTTGAAGTTGACCTCAGATGCGTTGCTACCCTTGAGAACTAAGATGTTCCCCTCGCATTTAAGCAAAGTTAATTACATAAGGTAATATAGTAGTAGGTTAGATAGGTAAAGTAGTATAATAAGTAACTAAAACTTCTGCTTCAGGCTTTACAACTTGATTGAATACAAACACTGATTTATATGTACAATGAAAAACTCTAATCATATTTTCTTAAAAACTGTCGCATTCTTGACACAGTCATCAACATTATATGTACCTAAAATTCGAGATATAAAAGTGAAGGTAAATTATGAAGTATAAACTACCCTACTATTTTACTTTATGTATAAAATACAATAATTAATTTAATAGGTAGTAGAACTCAATACTAATGTAGTTCAACCGGTGTGGTACCACCGCCACCCTCATAATCCTCCGTGAAACAGTTTATTGTGTTTCGGTTTTGAGGTCATTTGTGGTCAACCTTGGATCAATCGTACTTGTGGTGACTACTAATGTTCATACTAGCTTGTTCTTCTTGTTCTTAAAGTAAATGTCCACCTTTATGTAATCGTTTCTAAATGAAACTCGCTGACGATACAACCAGTCCCCAACTCCATTGTTGTATCCGCTGTAGTTTATCCAGCAAACAGGAAAACAATAGATAAATACGTATTCGACTGAGAGTAATATTTTTCGAGCTAACTGAACCGAACGACGTTGAAGCTTAAACAACAGTTTCTAAAAATGAACACTGCTATTCTGTCGGTAAGTAATGACGGATAAGTAATAACGAAAAGGGCAATATTATAGTAAATATTAGGGTATCATTAAGTAAGTAAAGAATTAGATAGAGAAGTGAAAAAAGCACAAAGTAAAATGAACATTAAGATGATTCCAAAATCCAATTCAACAATAGATACCGTTGCACTCACACGCATGACGTCATTTTGAAATAAAATTCAGCATGCATTATAAAAAAACATCTTTCAATTGATTGAGATTTTGATTAAGATTTAAGGCGGACGGACCTTGAAGACGACGAAGACGGACCACGAAGTGGAAAAGTAGAAATTACAAGTAAATAATTAAATAGAAAAAAAAACATCCCAAGTGCCCTACAAAACCTAGTTCCCCTACACTCCGCAGTATTGCACAGTACGTTCAAAAGTAATCTGATGAAACGCGTTATATTACGCTTAGTAATGTACGAGTATTGTATCGTTTCTCGAGTGGGGCATAAAAATGCAAAGTGTAACCCAGATTCGGTAAGCGATCTCGGCGTGATTGAACTACAGACCGACAACTTCTGACAATATTAGCATGGAGGATTTGAAAGTGAAAGGGTGGGACTGATTTGCATCCGCCATTCGTTATAAAAAATGAAGAAAGTATATAATAAAATAAACATAATTATGATGCCAAAACCCAATCTAGCATTACCTCGTTGCTTGCAGGAGGGTTAGATTTTCACAATAATGACGTCATTTTGAAATAATATTCAATGTGCATTTAAACAGAAACATCTTTCTATATATTGAGATTTTGATAAAGATTTTTAATAGAGCTTTAAGGCAGACGGACCACAAGGTGGAAAGTAGAAATTAAAATAAGAAATGAAATAGAAAAAGAACATCCCGAGTGCCCTACAAAAGCTAGCTCCCTACACTCCGCAGTACTGCACAGTACATTCAAAAGTAATCTGATGAAACGCGTTATATTACGCTTAGTAATGTACGAGTATTGTATCGCTTCTCGAGTGGGGCATAAAAATGCAAAGTGTAACCCAGATTCGGTAAGCGATCTCGGCGTGATTGAACAACAGACCGACAACTTCTGACAATATTAGCATGGAGGATTTGAAAGTGAAAGGATGGGGCTGATTTGCATCCGCCATTTGTTTGCGGATCGCTCGGAATGCTTTCATCTCGGAGCCACCGCCTTTGGAAACTCCAAGGAATCGTGATAACTTAAAACCGAGCTATTGTTGTATTGTTCTTATTGGAATGACTTTCTTATTGTGCTCGGCGTTTTAACGCTGACGTCAGTTTAGATACGCTTTTCGGATTGCGCTCGTTTTATTTTCGTTTGTGTGCTAATTTTATTTTGTTGCGCTCGGAAATTAATAAACTTAACAACTCTTTTGTAGGTGACCGATCAAATATTTGTATTTGTAGGTAGGTTAATAAATTCTTTATGTGGTTGATTAAAATATATAAGAACGGAAGGGTCGTTTATTGCCACTATATAATAAAAATAATGTTTTGAAGATTTATCTTGTAATTTTGAGTCGTTAACATATTGTTTGCCGATTTTTTAATACCCTTTTTTGTGTTTGAGATTGTAGAACATTTTTAAAAGCTTTTTCTTCTGGATTGCTCCACATCCGTAAGCCAATATCCGTAAGACGGTGTCATTAGCGGCACCCAGCGGCAGGAAGCCTTATAAATTGGACGTCGATTACACGTTAAGGATGCTCAGCTCGACGCGTCGCACGTCACTGCGAGAGGCTGCTTCAGTCGCGATCTAGAGCCTTATTTTAAAGCTTTAAAAGAAATCGTAGCTAATGATAAGTATTTAAGATGAGCAACTGCAACTGAAATCGTAGCTAACGATAAGTACTTAGGTGAGCTTAAGTAACTTTGTACTTTTCCAATTCGCGAACTAATGCTCTTCTTCTGACGCATCAAACTAAATTTCTTAGCTGATTTAGCTGATGTATCATAAGTGGAAATGTCAGGAAGGGAGTCTTCTGAATTAACAATCGTTTACATGCTCAAAGATTCTACATTAAGTGTGTTTTTGTATCGACGAGTGACAATAATGTAATTTGTGTTTTGATCCCGATCTTGAAGAGTTGTTTCTACTGGGCTGCTCTTCATCCTCACGGTGTCATTATTGTGGCTATGGATATGTACGTTTGATGAGCAGTTGCAAGTAACTTTTGTACTTTTTCCAATGCGTGAACTAATGCACATCTTTTAAAACATCAAACAACATTTGTTAGTTGGTCTTGCTGATATGTCATTAGTGGAATTCAGTGGCAAAAAGCCTTATTAATTTGCACAAGTTAAAAAACCTACATTTATTGTGACCTCAATATCGACTTCACATTTAATGCGTCTGAATATCACCTTGTAATTTGTAATTATTTTTGATCCACATTTTATTTTTACTAAATTTTTCACATGCTTTTATTCTGTGTACTGTGACTGATTCACTCATGAACTACGATTTTATTTTTAAATTCGTAGCTAATGATAAGTACTTCAGGTGAACTTCAAGTGACTTTGTACTTTTTCCGATGTGCGAACTAATGCACTTCTTCTGCAGCATCAAACTACATTCGTTAGATGATCTGGCTAATGTATCATTGTGGAATTCAACGGTAAAAAGTCTTCTCAGTTAGCAATCGATTAAAGGTGTGCCAGTGCCACTACATACAACGTGTGCCAGCATTTTAAATAATATTGTTTTTCCAGCTTTTAAAAAACGGTTTGATTATTTGTTTTAACTTATTAACAGACTTCAAAAAGGAGGTTTTTAAATTTTTCATATTTTTTATGTAACCTCACAATTTTTTTAGGCTTTATCTATAAATAAAACAAACTGGAAATCTGTGTATGCTTTTTAATTTCTGTCATCATTAAACTGTTAGTTCAAGTAATTATAAATGCGAGGTACTATTTATTATTTCTTTAATTTATCATTTAACATAGATATGCATGTATGTACGTTCACACCAAAAACCGTGTCCTACTATTCGCCACAGTACTATTAATTACGTAAGTGATTTGGAATATATTGCATAACAATGTGTGCCGTTTGACCCGTTATCGGCGCATGGATTTATCAGCGAGCATCGGGCGCGGGTCAACACTATCAATGTGCGATCAAAGCTAGTTTCCAATGGGAATGCAAATTAGTGTGCAAACAAATTGGAAATCCAACTTTGAAAAGGTCGCGAAATAATCCACTTTGAAATTAATTGAAATAATTTAGTTGAGCTAATGATACAATTACTGATAGTCTGGTGGTTATGATTCAGATTTCTTACAATTACGGTCTGGGATTTTAAGCACAAGGACACGTATCTGAAATCGTGTGCGTATTTTGAGAAAATCTCTAAGATATGGGTAATGTGAATATCATTTTATGCTTGATTAACTTTTGCGCTTACCATCTTTATTTATTCATTTATTTATGCTTTATTTGCACCATACACAATGTAAAAGAACAAAAAGGCAGACTTAATGCTAAAAGTCGTACTGTTTTGTATAGTACTATTAATTACGCAAGTGATTTGGCATATATTGCAGAACAATATATGCCGTTTGACCCGTTATCGGCGCATGGATTTATCAGCGAGCATCGGGCGCGGGTCAACACTATCAATGTGCGATCGAAACTAGTTCCAATGGGAATGCAAATTAGTGCGCAAACAAAATTGGTAGTTGCAACTTTGGAAAGATCGCGATTTGATCCAGTTTTTAATGAATGGAAATAGTTGTCGAGCTAGTTTTGAAATGGTAGCTATGTGGTTAGGTGTCGGTGTCTCACGCTTGCGATGTGGAGTTCAAATCCAAGCATACGCTTCTGGCTTTTCGAAATTGTGTATATTCAAAAGTGCGTGCTTTTCAAGTTACTACAAAAAATTGTTAGTAAACCTACAGATATGAGAAAAACAAGAAAGAAAGTAAATGTATGTGACTTCTGCCAATTCGCCCTTGATCATTACTGGTCTTTAAAATACATCTCATTCTTCTAGAAGTTCAATGCCCCTCGTATACTGAATTACAGACCGATTAGTAAATGTGATTTTTTTTTGATTTTGAAACTGAACATGACATATTTTTGTATAATAAGTATTCTAACTTAATTATGCGAATCATGCCTATTTGATGTTCATGAGCACTTTAATATTTTAAAAAACGATTGTTTGTTTAAGCTCTTCATTAGAAATTAGGTGCGAATTTCTAGAAAGATATCTAAACGGCCAATTACCCTCTGAAATACGTTTCTAAGAAAATTTATTTATAGGCGATTTTGCAGATTACAAATAAGATACGAATTAAATCAGAAGAATGATGAAAATAATATAAACGACGTCAACATTTGTTAATTTCGTAAACATTCTCGAAAAACGCTAAGGTTTCCTAAGAAATTCCGTTTCTTGGTCGAATGATCCGGGAAGAAAGGTAAGCGGACGCTACTTTATTTTATTTATAGGGAAGTACTTGAGTAAGGGGTAATAACTCCATACATATTTTAAATGAAGGCCTGACGTATAACACGGATGCCTCTCTCGGACTTTCTTTTAGTCAAATGAGGCAGAATGAAATAATGGTAGGAAAAAGGTTCGTCGGAAAAGTTATGAAAGGGAGATCCAAAAGTTTGTTCGCTCGCCCTTTTTATATTTTATACATTCGGCGCTCTTCTGTTATTATTTATGTTACATTTTCTGACCGCGGCCCTTTCTGTGGTACTGTTTTTAATTAATGCTCCCCCCGTACCTGCGTTCCTAGTGTTATAATTGCAACAATTATTTCGCGAACCTCATTAAGAAGTTTAACGGTAGCAAGAAAAAATATTCCGCGTGTGAGATTTTCACTTTTTGTTCGTTTTTCCAATGTCGGTTTGTTTTGTTCTGTGTTCAAGGAATAAGTAATTGCTTTATCGCCATTTTCTCCACGATTTATATAGTTTAGTATTGTACTATAAAAGTAACAAACGAGCTTGCAATTCACCAAGTAGTTTCTTTTTATGGTCTTAAGGTAGCAAACGAACATGCAGTCAACCTGTTGATAAGTGGTCACTGCCGTCCATGGACATTAGTGAGTATGATTAAATCATACTGGGGGTTGACCACAGATGCATTGCTACCCGTGAGGACTAAGATGTTCGCCTTACGTTTGAGCAAAGCCGGCAATAATTGCTTCACGAAGGATTATGAAGGTGGCGGTGGTACTTCCCCGGCCGAACTACGCAAGTTCTACCACCTGGCCACCTGATTTAAACCACTCGTGGTCATATGTAGTCAACCCAAAACTAAAATGAGATTCCTATCTGAGGTCGACTATAGATCCGTTGCTTAAGGACTAAGACGTTGCCTTTTGTTAAAAACAATGTCAGATACTACAAACGTAATGTTTTTTGTTTTAAATTGCCAACGCTACATCTAAAACGATTTATCTATCTACGCCTAAAAACGATATATTTCGATCAAAGCCGATCCGTTCATCCGCCGCTAACTGATTGTCGCGGACAACAAATTCTATCCGACAGTATCCATGTAAACGCACCTCGGGCTCAATAAAAAACAGCATATTTCCACACAGCCGCGCGGCAAACAGATCATCAGCGGAACGATTCCGTCGTTATTCTGGTCGCTCGTTCATCACTTTTAATCGTGTCGATGTGTTTTTGCTACTCTGAGTTAAGGGTTGTGTTTCTAGTTTATATTTCCTTTTAATTTTTTTTAATAAAATTCGTATACAACAACTCTACATATCGATAGTAGAAATACTTGAGATGATGCGTTTAACGAAATATGAAAATGCACACAAAAGACGGTAAGGAACTTCATTGAATCGCTATTTAAATAAACACCACAGACCAGTGGGAACGTAGCTTACGTCAAGAAATGTAACTTGATAAATCCCTAATAAGTTTAGGAGTAAAAATATTTGGCAGTTTTGATAACCCTAAATGTACTGTTCCGACGCGCGTAACGGATTACGAACGGATCACGGACGGATAATTTATGTACGTTACACATACAATTTCATTGATACTTTTACACTTCATATGGCGTATAATTTGGCAGTTTTGACAACCCTAAAAGCGCACTGTTCCGACACGCGTATGACGGACGTTCGATCCGGACGAGATTAAGTATCGCGTCACGGACGGATAATTTATGTCGCACATACAAAGTGTCTAGTGAACGTTTGATTTCGACAAAATATAGCCGCGGCCCTGTTGTGCTCGATTTATGAATACCGGATTTAAAATATGCATTTTGCAATATAAATTATTTTATACTTTTTTGTTGACTGTACACTCGATTGATCTATGGGTTAAAACATTATGGGTACGCGTGTTTATAAAATAGGTGAATCCAAAATACTCGTATACGTAACACTTTATCTTACCTATATATAAAATTCTCATGTCACAATGTTCGTTGTGATCCTCCGAAACGGCTTGACCAATTCTCATGAAATTTTGTGAGCATATTGAGTAGGTCTGAGATTCGGCCAACATCTATTTTTCATACCCCTAAGTGATAAGGGTTGTCCACCCCTAATTATATTTTTTATTTTTTGACAATTTTTTTTATTTTTATTTTTTAATGATTCAGCATTGAAAAATACATGCAAATCTAAATTTTCACGCTTCTACCATCAACCCCTATTTTTTTATTTTTTTATGGAAAAACATCGTTTGCTGGGTCAGCTAGTAATATCTATTTTGGTTCTTTAAAGTAAGAAAGAAAGATTAATACAAGGAAATATCTATATCAAAGAGATTGATATTATTCATTCTTATAGTGAGTGGCTTAGTTAAGGCCTGCTGGGTACCTAGCACACAGCCCCTACTGTACACAAGAAAAAAATATCTAAAACGGAATACGCAGCTGTGGTCCACATCAGGTCAATTGTATTCGACAACTGGCTCACATGCTACCTTCATATCTTATAAGATTACCATTTATATAAAAGTAAAATACTGCTTTATAAATACCCCATTGTTCTTACAACATAGGACGTGGGTAACTACGATACTACCAATAATATTTATATAGTCACAGCGAAAGATTCGTAACAACAAGACGAATAGCGCAGGATGTGAATGTACAAAAATATATCGCTCGAGGAAGCAAGCGGGCAGAAAAAGTTCATTAGTCATTTTCACAGGATAACATGGTTCATTATGTCATCATTATCAGCGTTATCCAATCTACCGATGTAATGCTTCGTGAAAGAAGAGAAACTTGTGCCAAAGGTTTCCGGATCTTGGAAGTTGTGATGTTAGGCACGCGTCATAGATTGAACGATTAGAGTTGTACTAATTATTGTAGGAATAAGTTAACGAGGGATTTTAGAGACGGATAATAACACCTTATACACTCGTAGCCTTACACTAGGATTCCCTCTGTCGTGAGTGTCATGTACATTGCTTACATACGTATGCACAAACGCTCAGACCCAGAACAGAAATCTAAATTCATCATTAAAATTTCTGTCTAGTCGGGAATCAAACCCGGGACCCTCTGCGCGGCAGACCGGTATGGTGACCGCTGTAATACGTCTAAGATATTTATTATGATCCTAATCATGATTATGATCCTAAATAAATATGATTTTAAAACCTCGACGCACATGTTTCGTAAGCGCACGACACGTAAAACTAAGGCAAAATGGTAGACGTTTTGCGCGTCCTGTGCGATGTATTTTCACAGACAAAAAATGTGTCACGGATAGTACGTCCGGGTTGGGCCAATAGAAAAGTCATACAGGGCAGGCTTGTCAAAATTTTGCAAACTATATTATACTAGCTTTTGCTCGCGACTTCGTCCGCGTAGAAGTCGAAAACCCCTTGGGGGCAGAATTTCGAAAAATCCTT
>DWNR01002616.1:0-12778 GCA_018250455.1 Polygonus leo
CGGGCGTCTACATACAGTTGATTCACACGCGCCCGCGCTAGCTCCCGCGCCTACCTCCACTCTGAACGAGCACTTAGGCCGCATCATCACGTTCCATAAGATGACATAGCGGTGTATAATTTACCAATATGGAGACGGCAAATGGTTCCCAAACATCTGAAAATGTCTTACAGCGCTACTGCGGAAATAGTATTTTCAAAAACTAATATAACAAAGCCCAAATTATGAGATATATTTAATTGAGGGCCAGAATTAAATCCGGAGTTTTGAAAAGGAGTAAATTATTGGTGCAGGACATTATATACGTCCTGGGCCTTATTAGGCCAGTCTCATGATTAATTTTCTATTTCCTTGATTTTGAAATTTGATTCAGGCAACGCTTTCAAAGATAAATTAGAATCAATATTATAGGCCATCACTTGTAGGAATTTAAAACATCCCTTGAAGTTTTTTAAATTACGTACGTAGAATTAGTAAGCTACAATTAACGCATGTTGATAGATAAATTTCCACATGTGTAAAAATTAAAGTCAACACTAATAACAACTAGTCAAAAGCAAAAAAAAACTTACATTTATATTCCTCCCAGGCTCATTTTCTACTAGCTGCAAGGCAATATCTTTGCAGTCTTTCCGCACAGTGGGCGGTACTCTGCTGTCATCTTCCCAATACCTCGAGGGTGCATGAGCGTAGAGCGCTGCTGGAGTGGCGTGAGTGATACGCGCTGTAGTCACGATGCCACTCGATTTCCCTGTATGATAGAATTTAGCGATCGTAAAAAAATATTCTTCATCATGGAGATAAAATATATTGTTTTTAAAACTTTGTTAAAGTACCTAATTCAAGCTTTCAAGATTTCTATTCAATCAATTATACTAAGTACTATATGAGGTCGATTACATATGCGTTGCTCCACTGAGGACTAAGATCTTCACCTCGTTTTACGTATTGTCGGCAACTATACCTCTGTAACTAAAACAAAAGAATTGTTTTAAGGAACATCAGGTGTCATAACGCACCTGACAAATTTACAGCGCTAAAATTTTGGCTGCTGTAGTATATGTAATATTATTTGGTTGACACGACACACCAAACGATCAAGACCGAACCGTCGGCATAAGCCTTGTTGTGCGCTACATCATCGACGTCTTTCAATCGTCGTTCGACAACGCTCGAAGTTTCGGTCAGTAAGTAGTCGCTAAAAGGTTCTGTGGTATGCTGAAACATTATTTCGGTTTATTTGTTATATGTCACTAAAACCATTGCGACCAATGTTCGACCCTGTACATTAATAGAACTAAGAGGATGACAGTGATATGTTTTTAATTTAATGTAGGTACTAATAAACTTTCCGAAAAAACTCACCTGCATCATGTACCCAGTCAATCAACGACGTAACTTTAGAATGTATTGTTGAGGCACAGCTGTTGAATCTGCCACCAGCGTCCAAGCCCAGAGTCTCATATCTGGCCTTCACACCACACAGGAGAGCTGTAGCGCACGCAGACGATTCGCCAGTCTGAGCATCCACATTATAAGTCTGAGGGAAAGGAAACCTATATTAATATGTTTCCAATATAACACAGATCCCTATCAGATCAAAATCGTATGAAAATATCTTCCACTCACAAAACGGACTGACCTAAATTTAAAATTAACAGTACAAAACACTTTTTAAGAAAAATCTTTGTTTTTGTAATATTAAGTATTAGATGAATCTGACAAACGTTGTTCTACCATATAAATTATAACTTTATATTAATATACGAAACTCGTCTTCTATGAATTCTGTTAAAGAAAATTTATGCAAAATTGGAAGTAGATTTTACCAAGGCATCACGCTGTCCCATACAAACTTTGACCCTGTTTTTCATCCCAGGGGGTAGAATTTCGGAAAACCTTTTCTTATCTGATGTCATACAAAGAACACACCCTTTAAGTTTCAGGTCTCTACGATCAGCGGTTTAGGCTGTGCGTTGATCCGTCAGTTAATCATTCATTCATTCATATTTTTATCGAACCTCGAATACCTTAATACAACAAGCAAAGTCCACAAACTTATTATATTACCAACCTTCAAAATTTTGAAGAGACGCATTTAGATACTATTAATCGAAATCAACTTTTTTTTTAAGTTAAAATTTAATTTGGTATACTAGTACTCGAATTACATAACACCTTTTAATTAATGTCGTCTAAATTTATTACGTCATATAGTTTGCTTGACATTTAAAAATCTTCTGAGATAACTAACTTGGAAATTTAATCCAATTTCAGGATAATTTGCTTAATAAAATCTGAAGTCAAGGTACGACCTTCTACAGTAGCCGAGCGTCCTAACCCTAATGTTTCAAATAACATAATGTATTTACTTAAGTTTTAATTAAGCCCGATAAATATCTAGATAACGTCTTATACGTTACATTTGCTCCCCTTCTCTAATTTAAGTAGATAAGCTTATTTGATTACATTCAAAATGAGGAAAAGACGAAATTTAATGTTTCAGAATTATTGTCAGAATAACAGTAACTCAGCATGTTTACGAATTTCATTCGAAAAGTAACATTTAATTAAATGTATTCAAGAAAGATTTATTTAAAAATCAGTTACATTGGAAATAGAATCGTATTACCCTCTTTACAATACGATATCAACCTTTAATGAATTAGGCAAATAAAAGAGTATATTCTTCTTTGTTTATATAAGATTAAAACACTCTATAGCCCTTAAGTAAAATGTGAAATCAAACTTCGACGAAATTACGCAAATTAAAAAGAAACTTCTTTTATTCTAAAAATAATCGTACTCCAGTTTTATTGAAGAGAGATTTCTGAAGAACTAAATATAATTTATATACGAGTAGGTATACAAAAATAGGGCAAATATAATGACAAATGTTCTTACCTTCGCTAAAGCAACGGCAGGGAAGGTATCCCACGCTAAGTCTGCGTCCTCTCCAGATTGACCTCGTCTCTGGCCCCGCAAGATTCTTGCTGCAGTTGCTGTTGTTAAGCTCATGCCGTCGCCAACTACGAGTATCACGTTTCTATAGAAAACAAACAAATAAAACTTGTTACTTTTTGCATTTAATTATATACGGTGCAGGGTACAGAACGCGTGTAGTTCGACCGGTGTGGTAACAGTACCACCCATTTATAATCCTCGTTGAAGAAATTCATTATGAGGCGTGATTATTGGCTTTCATAACGACATAAATATATCTATCTTCAGGAGTCATATGGACCTTAGGTACGATTGAATCGTTTTTGACATTGGCGGCAGGCGGCAGGCGGCAGGTTGACTGCAAAAACCAATTACCATCAAGTATATTGCGGGTTCTATAAGCCGTGATAGCCTAGTGGTTGCGAATCCGATGCTTCACACGGGGGGTCCGGGTTCAAATCCCAGCACGCACCTCTAATTTTTCAAATTATGTGCGTATTTAAAGTTAAATTATCATTGGCTTTTCGGTGAAGGAAAACATCGTGAGGAAACCTGCGTGCCCAAGAGATTGTAAAAAAAATCTCAAAGGATGTGTGAAATCTTCCAATTCGCTCTTGGCCAGCGCGGTGGACTACGGCGTAAATCCTTCTCATTGTGAGAGGAGACCCTTGCCCAGCAGTGGACATTAATGGGTTGTGATGATGATGATGATGAAGATCTTTCTACACAAAATCAATTGCATTTTGAATTATATACGTTACATTGAATTAATCTTCAGAGCGTTGGTTTTTTTTTCGTTCGGTTCGATATCTGGCGTAACAAAGACATGTTGATACACCAAAACTTATGTTAATGAACTGTCGCTATGAGAAACCGTAGTAAGGGTAAAATCTAATCAAAATAACAACACTAAAACGATGTGTATCCGTTCCGAATGCAACTTTCAAACTGCCGACTAATGAAACGTAATTTTGCATCTCATACATTTATTAGAGACCTTATTAACAGGCAATAGGGCTTATTATACAATATACTAAATCTATACATTTTTAGTGAGTTTTAAATAGTGCACGTACTTTCGGTCACTGAACTGATAGTGTCGAGGTAGTATCGCAAAACATCTTTATAATCTGTCGGATTAATTCAATAAAAACACAATAGCAATCCTAATCTTCTTGTTTTTCTATTTTTGCTATCGGTGACTTACTGTTAAACCTGCTATAAGTTTTTTGTGTGCAATAATTTTTGCTGGTCGTTCGACATAAGAAATGTTTTGGACATAATAATTTTCGTACCTATATTGCTAGAAACTTTTTACGCGTTACAAAAATAATATTTCTTTCCGTGTGTGAAAGAATTATTAAAATCAGTTTAAATACAGGTTTAAGCTTAACTACACGATTTATCTCGATGATCACATTTAAATTACAACTCTCCCATTATGGTACCAAAATAAATAATCAAAAAAATTTAAAGTCAGTTTACAAAATTCAACATCATAAAATATATTATTACTTGATAAAAGTATGGTGTCATTATTATAAATAAAATCCTTGTGAAGTAGCAGACTGACTATTGTTAGTGATATACAAACATTTACAATGTTTAGAATACCTTAATCCTTTTAATAGCCTCAAAAAACATTTAGTCCTTTAAAACGAAACCTTTATATCCATTTGCATCTACGATATCAAAAGCAATTTGAAAGGTGTCTGCACAAATTCAATAGATACCTTTTATAGTATAAAGGTAGCAAACGAGCATGCAGTCGACCTGATGGTAAGTGGTCACTGCCGCCCATGGACATTAGTTATCATCCCCAAGTACGATTGAATCATATCTGAGTTTTGTCACAGATGCGTTGTTACCTCTGAGGACAGAAATGTTCATCTCATGTATAAGTGTATCTGGCAACCACGCCTCTCCACGGAGGTTTATGAGGGTACCTCCCCGGTCGAACTAAACGAGTTCTACCACCTGGGATACCCATTTTTCTTTACCTACACTACGACCCTGGTTATCGGTCAAAAAGGTAAGTCAGTTTAGTCAACTGTAGTACCTACATAGTGTTATGCAAAAGATAAAATAAACCACCAAATTCATGTTTATTAAACTGATTATCGCGAATGCGCTTTATAGATAAAAGGAACGCCTCAGGTGATAATTATAATATGACGCTGGCGTTAGAATCAAATCATATCGCTAGTGTAAATTACGACCTTTATCTGGGACTAGGCTTAGCCAATAAATATGATTATGGGTGCGTTTGCAGAGATGCTGAATTTGGAAAATTATGCAGAGACGAGTTTTGCTTAAGTCAATAACTTTGTATTTGGGTACGTTTAAAGAGATGCAGGTTTTTACGAATTTAAGTACTCTAAGTCATAACGAGTAGGTACTTTTCATAATGCTCCGTGTAGCAATTCTTTTGTTTCGGTTTTGGATAGGCGTGGTCGCTGGCTTTACTTATACTTGAGCCGAATTAATTACTACTTAGGGCACACATAGAATTTAATTGTAGGTACCTACTGGAGAGGATCACAAGTAGGTATATAGCCATGGCCAGATGGTAGAACTCGCGTAGTTCGACCGGGAAGGTATTACCGCCACCCTCATTATCCTGCGTGAAGGAATCCTTGTGTTTCGGTTTGGAGTGGCGTCGTTGCCGGCTATACTTATATATGAGGGCATCATCTTAGTCATCTGGGATAGCAACGCATCTATAATCAAACTTAGTCATGATAGAATTGTGCTTGGGGATGATTACTGATATCCAAGGCGGGAATGACCACTTACCATCAGGTGGACTGCATGCTCGTTTGCTACCTTTTTACGATAAAAAATCCATGGACTGCAATGAAATCTTCGTAATAAGGTCCTATAAGGTACTGTTCTTACAGACATCAGAAATATTATTTTCTCGAAAATATCAAGCCTGTGAACTCTGAATGAAGAATGTCAACATTTTTTTTTTAATTTGCTTTTAACCAAAACTAAGGTTTAGTCTATAGATGAATAGATACGGAAATCGTAGAACTAAGGTCCCGTTCATACCATTTGAATACGAAACCCTAGAAATGCTATCTATATATCTTGTACCAATTTTTCTATGTTTTACAAGTTAAATAAAGTCTATCGCCACCCAAGACTTTGTTAGAACGAAGTGTAACTAAGTGCTTTAAGCAGTTGTTATTAATATAATAGATGCTACACATTATATTGGAATTTATAGAGTTGTTATAACCACATTTTAGATATTATTAGAACACAAAGAGAATAAATGAACTTAAAAATTGTGAACACGAAATGCGGCCTTAACGCTAAAACAGCGATCTGCCAGGCAACTTTTGGGTGAAGGAAAAAGCATGTTGAAAAGATGTGATAGATGTCATAATTGACAACGTAATTACAAGACAAGAAAAGCAGTGGCAGCATCTTAGTCTTTAGTCACCTTTAGTCTTAGTTCAAAGCAGTATCATTAACTCCTTATAATTTTTCACACAAAAACGTTATAGCAGTAATAAATAGGTAATTTCATTTAATTCTATTTTCGTTCAAAGTGAGTATCAATCATCTATACAATGCTCCATACAAGCACAATATGAAGTAGAAACCATAATAGTTTTATTTAGTCTGTTTTCATAGTGGTACCATCAACTCCATACAATTCCCGATACAAGCACAATATGTAGTAGCAACCATAATAGTTTTATTTAGTCTGTGTTCACGGTGGTACCATCAGCTCCACACAATTCCCCATACAAGCACAACAAAGACATAGTGGCAGCGGCGCGCCATTCATCACATCGATAGCTATCTATTGCTATCGCTACATCTGCGCTATGATTAGTATTGTGAGCATTATTTTAATAGGCCCGATTTATAGGAAGCGGTTCTTAGGCAACTGGTACGGTAAATAAGCTAATTCTAGATTGTTCTAGAGTAATACAGTACAATAAAACATTTGTAGTGACGCTTATGATGTCTTGCTTGTTGACTTACGACCGGTTTCAACGACCTATCTATCTCTTATCTTAGTTAAAATAGCTACCATTGGTATATATTTTTTAATTCTAATAACCATATAAAAAAGATATAAATATATACAACAATAGTTAGGACTAACCTATTTATAACTTTGATCTATCCGACAAAATTGACAGATACACATAAATGGTCGCTATTTAATCTTCTAGTAGTTATTGGAACCGGGCATTGGTACTTTTGCCCTCAAACAACGCCCTCCATAAACTAATTATTGTATTTCAGGGGGAGAGGCATGGTTACCTGCCTAATTTGAAAACCGGCCAAGTCTCTCTATAAACGTAATAAAAACCGTAGAAAATCCGTCCGGGGTTAATAGGAAATCTAAGAACATGCACCAATTAAATCCGAACCTGTAATCGAAAACCGCATCCAAATCGGACTAGTAATTTTGAATTTGCACAAACAAATGTTTACTGCAGCGCCTCCTGATAAGTTTCATCCATCATCATTTTCCATCATTTTCATTCATCATAACATATATAGTATAAGAATATAGGTACACCAATCAAACCAAAAGTTATCTCTGAAAACCGCATCAAAATCAGACAAGTGCTTTTGAAGATAAATGGCAACATTGGTTTGCACAAACACACAAATATCTTCTCACCCCAAACCCATATACCGTCTCCGTACTGTCGTCAGTAAAAAAATAGCAAAATATTTATAAAAAAATAAAGCCGACTTCAAACAAAAAAGCGAAAAATAATTATTTTATCATTTTTATTTCTGTGCCAAGGGCACCTGGAATGGAATCAAGGGCACCTCGCTATGTCGTGTGTCACTTGACCACATAGAAAAATTATTACCTGTATAAATAATTACTTTTAATATCGATTAAAGAGAAAAGGCAAATTTAAACACATAACCACCATTTAAACCCAGACGCCACTTCCGTGCAGTAACTCCTTGCCTTGACTTATCACAATGATTTCTACGCTCGTAGCTCCATATCCAGGGCCGGCCAACCTTTTACCCTCACAGCTAAGGTAATGTATGTGCGATGGTATCTTATCGAGCGGCCCGCGGCGCGTTTGTCAGCTTTATCGATAGCGGGCCGTGAGTTTTGTTGGATGCATCTGATTGCTGCATGTGACAATTAAAATGTGAAGACAACACGTCTGGAATTGCTTGCGTCCACAGATAGTAGAAATACGTAGATTTGTTACGTCAGTAGGTTACTTAAAACGTTTTTGAGATGGTAATTATGCACAAATTGTGCAATAAGTATTTAATGGACAACTGGCGAATAAAAAAAACTGCAAAGGGCAATGTAATGAAAAATTTCGTTAATTTTTGTGTATAGAATTAATATTTTAATGTTTCGTAAGTGGCCGCTAAAATCACCAAGGGAGCCACTTCCCATACTAAAATGAATATTGTCCCTTATGAAATAATGCAATTATATCAATTTTATTTTTTAATCGCCATCGTCATTTTCTTACTGATCTAAGGATGATGGCAAAAAAAATCGTTTAGTGTCCACAAGCCTCAGAAAGAAAAAGATATTCTAAATCACTGCCAACTATAAGAATGAAAATATGCACAAAATATGTAGAATATTATTTTTGAATTGAACGAAAAGTAGAATGCAGTTTTGAACTAATTACGTACGAACTAATAATTGAATAAAACGATTAATTATTAATTGGCATTGTACCGTCGTCGTATCAGTCATATACATATTTGGACCACCGTTTACCCTTCATAAATTTAAAATATGCCTGTATTAGTCTAGATAGCTAGTCGTGTGAAAAAATTTAAAATATTTAAATTTTTTCACTAAATAAGAAACTAAATAAGAATAGCAATAAACATCTCTGATTACACATTTAATGGCAACCCCAGACGTATTTTGAGTTACATAAATTCTTAAAGACCTCCGACTTTATAAATTTTATTTATTTTGTCCATTTTCAATTACATTTTAAGCGTCGTGGGTTCTTTTTCAATTTTTTTAATTTTCCTTTTTATGTGCTTATAAGTTAAAAGCAGCGATATTAAAACTCATACCAATTTTTATTGACACAATATTCCATGTCTCTTTGCTTCTTTGATCTGCGGTTATGTCTTAAACGAGACAAGTGCAGAGATTATGTGTGCATGATAAATCGTTCTATCTATTTAGAGACGTTGTGATTTTATGTACCTACATACGCACGTTAGAAGTTATACTAAGACCATCTTTGTACTAAGAGCAAAGCTAATTAAGACTGATTTATAAGTAACAAACACTAGGTATTTGCTATAATATTACATTTTTTTAATATTAGATATATCCATAGGACTATAAAGTAAATAAATATAGTGAATCGGCTCCAGGAAGATATCTAAGTCATCATTTGGTACTCATAAAATACAACGATGCTACGCTGCGTGTTTCAAAAATGTTGGTCATACACTCAAATAAAATGATTCAGATATCTTTCTGTGCGTAGTATTTACATATCTACACAGTTTACGCTTAGCTTCTTATTATTTTTTTATCTGATATATACTGTCGATTGCCGAGAACACTGGTGTAATGACTGCTACCCGACTGGTGTGATGACTCTGAATTATTTTTAGCTTTTAATATACACCATTAATATCTTTTTGTTTTTTCAGTAAAACCTTTAGCATTGGACTTTTGAATTTTTTATCACCAGGCAGTCGATTCAGAACACTTCGAACATTCAGAACTTTTGTCCTGACTTAACCGATTTTCAAAAACTAGCAATAAGGAAGATGTGTCACTTACTAATAAGTAAACTTGGCCTATGGGCATTTACAATAACAGAGTAATCGCCAGTCACATAACACTAGATTAATATTCAGACTTTTCTTATATGACATATTATAAAATATTGACGTATTTATATGTATCAATAATACTATTCAAAAAACACATTTTTCTAAGAAAAAATTAAAATTGAATATTGATAAATTAGACTACTATTAGAACATCATTTGTTATCTAGGAACTTCGTTTTTTATATTCAACGCAAACAATAGCAAGTTCTATTCTAACCTAACATTATCACTTCCAAGTTTCCAATACCCACCTACCATTGAACAGAACCTACCCGGAACATAACCACTTTACTTTTAATTCCCAGTCCATAAACATTTGTAATACCCGCTACCTTATCAATAGTAGGTAACCGTAAAGCACGAGGCAAGCTGTAATTCTGTACACATTACAACGGACGCGAGAATTGCAGCCTCTAGGACATGCTTGTACTTACGCAATGTGCACTGGAGCGAGGTAGCGTGGATGCGGTATTGCTATTAATCAGTTTACTGAGCTCATTTTAAGAGTTTCGTTTACTAAAGGCGTCAATAAGGCACTATTACTAAGCCTCCGTCCATTGATCTGTCTCTAATAGCGCTGTAAATTTGAATCGTAAAAGATAGATGCTCGAACATTTTTACAGTATTCCACTTTAGTCGTTAAATCAACAAATAATAAAAATAGAAAGTTGAAACAAAGTTTTTGCCAACTAGAAACCGATTTTTTTTTGACATTAATAAGTAAAAAAAATATTCTTTCTTCAAAATGTGTAACAAACAATAACATACATTAAATACAGATAATACAGTAACCAATTTTATTTTAATACGTTTAATTCAGAGGATTATGCCCAAAGGGTGTCATTAGGGTACTACTACTAAGGCTCCCCTTTCCTAAAAGCACCAGCTGACAGTACAGTAAGCGTAAAGCACGTCACGAAGCAAGCTGTACACATTACAACGGACACGAGAATTGCAGCCTTTAGGACATGCGAATACTTACGCTATAATGTGCACTAGAACGAGGTAGTCTGGAGGTGGTATTTCTTTTATTCACGTCAGAAAATCCCGGCACGGGTACCGTCACCATAAGGGCCGACGGAGTATTTTGTGGGACTCCAACTGACTAAAACTCCTATTACTCCTCGTCTCTTGATGGCGGAGACGCGGGTACACCCTCGCGCACATTTGCGACTCAATGGCAACCCCCACTCACTGTGGTGGTGTGGTAGCCGGACACAAACACGCCGACAATCCTTGGACATCAGGGCAGGCGGCAACTGACCTGTAGGGTTCCAGAGTGGGTGAAGGCCTCCTCCAAATATTTCCATGTGTCTTTTAGACTTCATGTTTCTCATATACCTACCATTGCATTAAAGGGAGAAGAGAGGGAGACCACTAGTACCTCGTAATCAACGCCTAAGGTACCGTGGCCCCGACATGACCTACCCGTTTCCACTTTAATTTTTGCACTTTAAGTTATTGACTTTATCGTGCTATTTAATTTGTCTTTTTTTTTCATTTAAATCATACTATGCTCTAGTCCAGTTGGCATATACGAAATACGGATATATGAAAAACATATTTATCAGCATTTTTCAACTTATCGCTTAACCATAATAGGTATATTCTTGAATTATTTACTACAAATGTATAGATATAGTTTTTGTAATATTGCTTTACGATTTACATACGTATAAACTGTAAAGCACTCTACAACACTAGTAGTTTTCCCGTCTCATACTTAATTTTTGTATATAGACTTTCGGTCTAGGCCCAAAGTCTTCTTTGTCATTTTTTTCGTAGGCTTTGTGAACTATGAATTTGACCAACATTTTTTTCTAGTCTCATGAACTACTGATTCTAAAAACGTGCTCAATGTCAAGCTTGGTAGATTAATGTGTTGATTAGCTCTTGAACCCAATTCTCAGTACGCTACGCTGGGATATAATAAACCTATTTCCTGCATAAACAGTTTTAACACCAAATGCCCATTTAAGTTAATATTTCGGCGATAAAATCTTCAATTCAGACCACAGAAATCCAGAACCTGTTGGACAATGTAAAACATACAATTATATGTAAATGGAGACCTAAACTTTGAATGGAATCTTATCCATTTGGCGATCGCTTCGTACTCCGTAGCCACCGATAGCAAATTTACACGGCCAACCGGCCTATATGAAATGCGATTACGCCTGTTTCTCCTGGATATTGCTACAGATGTTTGGATAGCTTCCGCACAACCTCCATTATCTTTATTAACTGCGTATTTTGTTCCAACACGTATGCAGATAAGCTTAACAGAGTGGTCTCGTAAAAGTTTATCGGCCATCTAAATCAAGAGACACCGTAAGAGAATCATCATAACCAAACTAAGTAAGCAAGATTTATTTGTGGTATAGTTTGAATTATTTTCGGTCCATGACTGATCGCAATTTGAACCACTAAACGACGATACACGAAAGAGTATCACAAAAAATTGGCCAAGTGTGAGTTGGGCTCACATATGAAGGGTGTACCATAGTGCAATATTTAACATGAGATTGACGTTATTTTGTGTGGTTTCTCGAACTATATAATTCAAGTAGAATACAACAGCGTCTGTTTGATACCATCCAAAATAACTACCGTTGATATTGTTGTAGCTTACTTTTAATATAAGGTGTTTTTTTTTCTCTTTATTGGGGGTCAACAAACAGGTTAGGTTATATTTGTTAGATTTCCATCCAGGATAGATCTTATTAATTGAAAAAAGATGTGAAAATATCTCTTCTTCAAATGATCTCTTCTTCAATTCTTCATCAGCGATGGATTGGTGACCCCTCTAGTATTGCAAATATCCATTTGCAACGGTGAACACTTACCATCAGGACCATCAGGTGACCTGTCTGCGTTATTGCTAGGTTTCAACAAAAGAACTGCATATAAAGTACCTACCAACACATATGGAGAAATAATAAGATAGCTTAGCAGAGTAGTCGTTTAAAACTTTATCAGTCATCTAAATCAGACCGTA
>DWNR01002617.1:0-12777 GCA_018250455.1 Polygonus leo
AAGATCCATGTAATACCAAGTCGGTTATTAATTTATTCAGTCCCTACTTAAGGGACCTTCTGTCTTAGATTGTTACGGAATTAGCTAACCTAACAACATCTTTTAGTGAACATATCAGTAAGTATTAAAAATCTTTTACGTTTGAAAAACATAAATTGACTCGGCCATCGCATGAAGGCACAATGTAAATACAAGTAATACATATTATATAATATTAGATTGTTTAGTGATAGATGAAGATTTTTTATAGTATAAAGGTAGCAAACAAGCATGCAGTCCACCTGTCCTGTCTATTTCCACTGTTGGTATGTTTATGAATATTTAATAAATTTGTATTTAAATTAACATCTCTATATTTGGCAAGTTAATTACTGTCGCTTACTGTTGATTTATTGGGCTATGGTACCGAGGGAAATTATAATTAATATAAACGAAGTAAATATGTTTATAGCGCAAGGTCTAAAGTAAAATAACAAATATTGAAAAACGGACAAGCTAATTGGAAATCACGCTAACAATCCCGGATCAATTAAACTTAGTAAGTTAAATACAAACTGGAAAATACAAAGTGGTGATATATACACATATAGTAGCGTGAGAAACTACTTTTAAATAGTTTTTTTTTAACATTGTTATCTTGCTGACTGCTTAAAAATTCCTTTGGTTATCATCGCCTAGACAAGTTTAATACAAGGCTATCACGGGTCAACCACATACGAATGGTCGTGTAGATAACGGCAACGCCTCATTACATTAATTGTATTTTAGTGTACGAATAAAAGTAAAGAATAAGCTCTCCTGATTTTTTAAATTTGACTCAGTATACAGTGGGGTGCAAATGTTTCTTAGTTCTAGTTGCATGTTTGTGCATTTTCCTTGGCACCCACGACACATTGAATCCTAGTGTGGAACTATGACTGGACTGTAGAAAGTGTTATTATTTCTCACAACCATACAAAGGCCGAGGGCACTTACGGACTGACCTAAATTGTGAAATTAATTTCATATAAGATTTAACCAGGAATCCTTTGTGACTACTACGGTGACCTGCACCACGCAAGTCGTATATTATTAATATACGCGTACATTGCTGAAAGCATGACGTTTCTATCGTGAAATGGCTGTTTTCGAAAGTAACTAGCATATTCATTTCGAGGCAAAACTCGGCTGCACTCGTTAGGCAATTTGGCTACTCCAACAGACTGCTTTGCCAGACATGTCTGTAGTTTCCGTGCGAAAAGGCTTAGTATATATCTTTGCGTATACACTATGCTTCTGAACGTTTTTGCCTACGAAACAAAGGCTTCTCCTCGTTTATGCCGAGCTGTCAAGATTTATCTACAGCGAAGCTTGTTCTTATGATTTATGTGCGTACTTTTATTACGGGTATGTATAATATATCTACGAACTATGTACGTAAAACAAAAATATAATAACATCTAGGCATAAGAGTAGTTAAGGCAACTTGTAAGCTTGTAACTGTTTGTATATAATATGCACCATATAAAATGAAAAGAATTGGCAGCGCCTTTGGAAAAATTAGTGATTTGTTAGAAATTATTTAACTACATAGATGTGTCGAATCTTCCAAATCTAGCACCGTTGGTTTAGTATGGAAATGGAACATGCCCAGTGTGCCATATCGAAATCATTTATTATCTGTCACATTAAATTGCTATTTAAGCGTCATAACTATGACTAAACTTTTCCAAAAATGTACTGCACCTATATTGGCTTATAAGCCATTTAGTGACAATAAATGAAAATCGTTTATCTCTTATAAACAGACATACAATCATACATACTTATACACCAAATAGGATAAGAATATTATCTAAGATTGATAGATAAGAAACACGTTTCTATTTTTAATGATTTTGTTACCTTGCCCTTCCCTAGCCTAAACCAGCAATAGATAGCTATTATTTCCCTGAACAATATAGGGTGCGGCTGTTGTCTTCTGCAAAGAAATTGGAAATCGATACCTTTATCAAAATAGGTAGGTATCAAATAAGATGTGATGCAATGGAAGACTTGCATAAAGAAATATACTTATCAGTTATTTATGAATGATATCGGTATTACGTTTAACCACTATAAATCTTGTATTGTTCCATCGGCATACGACAACAGAACTATACAATAACAGCTTTGATTACAATTCAATTGCGTTTCGTAGTGTTTTCCTGCCCTAACTAAGGAACTAGCGATTGTGAACAATAGGTAATACCGAAACGTTGTACTTTAAAGAAAGAAACGCAGTAAGAACTAAGCAATCAAGGTTTATTCCGCGAACAATTCCCACCTAAGACATTATCGTAAAATTTCGAAGGCATAATCTTCGCGTCCGCACAGGTACGTAAAGTTCTTATATTACACGACAACAAAGGACAGTTTAAGGAGCAGGTAGTAAGACCCTGGAAGAGTAGTGAAGCTATTAAAAATAGATATTGACGCAGGAACACAAAAGGAAACTGTTTCCCAAAGAATACCTTCTCAACGTCGTTAATGCCCGAGGATCGCACGGCTAGAAAAAATGCTTTGATCCCTCGCTTAACGTTACCCTAATTTCGAAAGCATCAATGTGAAACTCGTGTTGGGCTTCCATGCACAATTTTAATCAAAGTATTCTGGGAGAGAGTTCGCAACTCCGTTGAAGCTTAGCGAATGCGAATGGTACAAGTTTTTCGAGGTGGCTCCAAGCAATTAGAATAGGCAGGGCGGAGGCTACGGGCGCGACCCGAGGCGCGGTTCGTCGGTTCGTTCGCAACACGATCAATCAGTCCGCACCCTTACCGTAATTAATTTACTATTGGAATCTGGACTGGGCCGGGAACGTGCACGACTCGCGCAGGATCGTATGATCGATATCACAGCTGCTCACATAGCGGTGTGATAAATTAATAACGATAAATCCCCATTATCCTCCACACGAACAGTGAGAAGTTCTAACGCTAGGCACTAATATATGATATTATAATCAACGTAGGTATCAAGCACATGACGTCGATCAATCGCTAAAGTAGGAGGCCTATTTTATCTAAACTACATTAGATATTAAGCTTAATAATCATCAAAGTGATGTTGATAAAGTGTCAAGACTATATTACACGATTTCTAATAACCGCTAGTTATTGTGCGTTGATTGCGGGTGCCACGCGTTGTTTACTGCTTTCTACGTCGCTCTACACAGACAGCTGATCTTGGCTGCGATATCATATTATATATTATTGTCAACGTGTCCTTAATGAACTACTTATTGCAAACATACCTACGTCGTTACATACTCTATTCAATGTTGATCATGTTGCTTATCAGACTTTTATCGAAAAACGAAGCAGATAAATCGACCTCAGAATAGATTTAAACGCTCTCCGCACAAAGACAAAAATATCTTAAAATGTTAATGCTAAGCGGGACCTTATTTGCATTCAACGAATGAGCGCAAGGAAGGAGAGCCGGGACTTCGGGCCGGGTTTTAGAGCCCTCGACCGGCGATCGGCGCGGTCTCGGAATAATCAAGCTCGCCTCCCCTCGTTGCGGTCGTTCACACACAATCGACGCGCCGAGCGGCATGAGGGCTCTACCTACGCACGACGACTCCACACAAAGCATCCACCCATACCCGACAACCCTCGTCCGACCTGCACTACTTCAATGGACGATGCTACGTCAAAAAAACAACCTTAACGACACACTGGAAGGTCCCATTTTAATTCGTAACGTTCACGCAGGCGCTGCACGAGTTTCGATAACCGAAAACGTAGCAACAAATCAAAGTCGAACACAATACGAAGCAATAAAGCACAAATTCCGACGATCTCGGCGGAGACGTCATCTGCATACAGTTGTAGAATACATCAATATCGAAATCCACTCTTATGTCTTTCGCCCAGAATCGAATACGCGTTGCAGACAGATGAAAACACCATGTGTTTACAAGGGGCACTAGTTATTGTAGATTAGAAATACCGAAGCCTAACTTTGGAGCACATGTTGTAAACTTTTGCCCAAACGTCGCTCGCATGCGTTCATTTGCCGACTTCGTCACTGAAATAGGAATGAGAAACATCTTCGCAATAAAACCAATATGCACGTTAAAATTGGGATAAAAGCGTTTTTATAATGCAATTGGAGCTTTCTCTCAAGTTTTAACGAGGCTCGTGTTTGGAGGTTGTAAAAGAGAGCGCTCGAAATATTGGTAGCAGAGGTGGAAACCAGTATAATTGCTCGAGTACAACTTCACTTATCGGCTCACGGTGAGGTCGCGGCTGCCCGATATCGAAATAACGGATTCATTCATTTTTAAAGTCAACTTTGTTAAGGACGACTGTTGAGTACAGTTAGTTGAACAGAATTTGCTTACGTACAGTATTTTTTAATCACTTAATATATTTTTCCAAGTTGGGTTGCAAGCAATAACTCCTCCAAATTACGTACATAGAACATAGAACATGCAGGCATACAGAATTTTAATACTAAACCTACTAAACTTGCAGTGCACTTGAAAGACAATAACAGACACAGCGGGCAAATTCGGCGCAGATAAGACAACAAAATTTTGTATACTTTATTACAAGGTCCTCCAAAATCTTGTCTTTCTTTTTAATTTCGCCTTTTTTTTTCCTAATTTTAGATAATCACTTCCACTTAACTAAGGCTTCTAACTACAAATGGCGATAAACAACACCAAGTTGGCAATCGCAAGAATTTAGTAACATGTAAGAAATGTGATTGTGTTTAAATTCAAGCTTGAACGGACACATTGCTAATTGTGCGTAAGTATGAATGCAGCTTCATGCATTGTGATCACCACGATGCCTACTCCACACATGCTAAATTTATAGACGATAGTGAAGATATTTTAAGAGTGAATTCAATCTTGGACATTTTGGCATGTTATCATATATCATACATATGACTGACTACCCATCACACTCAGAATTGTGTGCTTTATGAAAGATTTTGTCAGTCTTGATTTGACTTTGACACAAAAAATGTTTAATTGTATCAAAATAAGTGTCTAAAGAACATTTAATTGGTGGACTCCTCATATTGTACAATGAGTACAGTAATATACTTTTTAAACGGTTTTATTTAGCTCACCCCGTTTGTTTATTTATTGGTTAAGTGATATTGTAATATGAATGCTTTTCTTCGCAAAATAGAGCTTTTGTTTTTAAATAAAATTGTTATTTTTTAAATAAAGCTGTACTCATGACATTTAATCTTTTAATAGTACTAGAATTAATTATATTCAATTTAATGTTTTAATTTAAGTTTTAAAAAATCTATATTTACTGTGAACTCATGTTTGGTTCCATACATGATTATTTATATTTTGATAAAACTTGCTAAGGATATATTTTCTGTGGAATATTTGTAGATAGAAAAAAAGATGTTATGTGGCTTCAAAGGACAAATATGTCAGTGCAGAAGAGCACCTGTTAAAAACTTACATTAACTAAAAATCATGCCGTTGTTTGTGTATCCACTGTTCTGCTATCATTTATTTGAAATTTTTTTGTAACATTTCATAATTAAAGTATATTTACAATCCATGTGATTAGTAGATACAAAACAAGAGGAAGGTCAAAAACATAACATATCATCATCATAGCCTTATATTAGGTAATAAATACATACCTAGTGTGAATATGAATGTAGCTAAGTTTACTGGATTTGTAGGCGTGTAGTAAATAATCATATTTTTATTAACTAGTCATAAAGTATTGTGCACCTCTATTCAGACAGTACTTTCTCACGACAGACTGCAGATGTAACTTGCATTTATAAAATTAGGTGAGCATAATAAAGCAATTATTAGAGAACCATTGAAGTAGAAATATATTGGCACATTATGCTCAATTGTATATGTAGTACTTAACATTTTAAGTATTTCAGTATTTACCTAAGTGCTACTAGTTGTAGTCTAAGAAACTTTTAAGAAACTCAAAAAGTTTTCTCGGAAATTTTGTTATTCATAAAGTAGTATTGAAATAAAAATGATTTAGGATTTCTGCTATTTTAAGCGACTTTATTGTCCTTGTAATATATTTCATGAATTATTCATGAAGCAATTATTGACTAAAACTAACTAATTAACCTCTTTTTTTTGCAATAGGGGTCGGATAATATGACTGTTCCATGAACTAAAATCAAGAAGGAAATCAACTACATGTATGCAAATCATCACTAGTAAATGTTTAACACACTAAACTTAGTTTACAAGTTTCGTGACTCACGTTCGATAAAACCACCGTTTAGTCTGTTCGTACGCATATAACAAGTTCAATAACTGTATCGTTGAACTAAACAAGGTTTATTCTACACGAAATTCACATGAGTGTACTCACCATACGACACCGAAGGCACCGTAGCCTATGGGGCGATCTGGCTGCACATCCGCCGGGATGGCCGGCGTCTGGTAGTAGGGCGCCGCTGCCGCCAGGATGGCGCCCTGCGGCGCGCTCTGCGTACCGCCCTGCATCAGCGACATGGACACACTCATGGAGACGCGAGAGTGCCGCGCGGGGCCACTTACAGCCGCCATCCAACCGCTCCGCGGCCGCCGTCACCGCAGACTCATCACCCGCAGAACCTCGGTCTCCACACCCTGCCGCAATCACCAGCCCTCGCCTCCCGGTGGACACGCGACGCTATCACCGGCTACCTCTTTATTATTCATGCTCGAATGACGATGCGGGAATCACTCAACGCACACCACACGAAACGGGATACACCTGTCAATTTCACCAGTCGTTCCACGTCTATACAAAATGTTTTCACCCGTGAACGACGCCGTAGTTCACTTTGAATCCAGTTTCAAACTAGTCTGGACAAAGGATGACACCGTGATAAATTATTCTCGAGCGGCGTGCTGACGTCTACACACCACGAGAATCGAGCGAGACTGGCGAACGATGGAAGGGGGAGGAAGCGGGGAGTGAGCAAGACAGAAAACAACAATGGCGACGACGCCATGAACAGCTGCTCTGCTTGAAGTTGGCTTGCTTGAATTTTGTGCTAAGCAACGCAGGTTTTTTTTTACTTTTTATTTTGAATCGTGATATATTTGTATAAATACAATTACGTGTAATGATTATTAAACTTATCCGTAAAGTGTAACAATAATTATTTAAGCCATAGCATATAATATAGACTGACATTGTGTAAATCTATACTTTATTATTACTGTACGCACTCACAGATAAAATAAATAAATCTAGAAAATAACGGAACTATCTAGGTCTACTAAGATAACCCGTATTCTAAAGTTCTGTAGTACTTACCGTTCAGAGTTCCAGACTTCTTGAGTAGGTATTGAAAGCTAAGTACCTATTTAAAAGTTTCGCTATTTTGTTAACAAGAACCGAACTATTTGCATTAGACAAAAAAGTCATGAATTAAGTCTACACAAAATGTCTTACTTGTACATAATCGTGCAAAAAATAATTAACACAAGTATGTTTTAAAATTTGGATAGATTGTAGAAATAAATTCAGTGTTGATATCAAAACCATTAAGTATTATATCATATGAGCGTGGTCTATCGAAACTAAAGACTATCTGCATAACCTTTGAAAGATCAATAGAGAATTGCCATCATTCCACTGCCCAATATTTTTTTTATAGTCGACTTTACACGAGTACCCACAATTCTCATTAAAACATGATCTAGCAAGAATTCACATTGCTAAAATATCCCCCAAGTTTGATTGTAGGTATAATCCACTTCTTTGTATTAAAGTCAAAGAACGTAACATCTTTTTATGTATATACCTGCGCGAAAAGTGATACATTTCACTCACATACAAGGAAAAAACCACAACATCCAGCCAATAAAGATTTTGTCACACCGATGTACTTATTGCCCAGGTGATGTATACCTATTTGCGTAGTTCGCAACCATCGATTCCCTCATAATCGTGAGGTATGGATGAAGATTATAATTACACTTAAGGCGAACATCTTAGTCTTTAGTGGTGCGTCTGTGCTCAATATGATGTATGATGAAATTGTAATAGGGGTTGATTATAAAATGTCCTTGGGTAGTATGTTATTAGGTATGTTCGTTTGCCGACGAGAAACGGCAATAAAAGCAATTAGTTGGGTAAATACAAAAATAGTTAATATAAAAGGTGTCCCATACAGGCAAATGATATTTTGACGGTTTTTTTTTTATTTATCTTTTGAACCATAGGAGGTAGACACTTGTAGTTTGCACAGAATATTTATTTAACGTCATTTAGAAAGGTACAAACCAATTACACTAATTAACAAAGAATAGGTAAAATATCATAATCCTTACTTATGTCGGTCTGCCTCTTCTTCATGCCCAAACCACTGAACTGATTTTGATGAAATTTTGTATAAAGATCGTTTGAGACCCGAGAAAGGACATAGGATAGTTTTTATCCCGGAAATCCTACGGGAATGGGAACTATGCAGCTATGACTGTCTATTTTAAAGTGAGGTGTAAGTTTTGTTTGTTTTTAAGTAGCTTAGTTCATTGTGAAGTAAGTAGGTTTGCGTGTTCATTTTTGTACCACGTGTTATTTTTATGTTTTTGCTTTGTTTTCGTTCATATGTGACTAGTCACGAAATCTCAGAAATGAAAGTGCTACAAGTTTCAAATTTTGCATGGGGGCTGTTTATAGCACGTAGGTGCTCACAAAGATGGGATTTTGCGAAATTCGACCCCTAAGGGGTTGAATTTGGGGTTGATAGTTTGTATAAAACTTCGTTATTACATGTGCTAGGAGTTTCAAATTTTGCATGAGGTTGTTTTTAGGACGTAGGTGCTCACTACGACAGGATTTTGCAAAATTCGATCCCTAAGGGGGGGTCGTATTTGGGGTTAATAGTTTGTATGAAACTTCGTTACTACAAGTGCTAGGTGTTTCAAATTTTGCATGAGGGTTATTTTTAGGGCGTAAGTGCTCATTAAAACGCGAATTTTATTATGAAAGTAAGAAAATATCAAACATATCCCGCCTTTTCAATTTACGGGCTCCATTTTGAAAATTTATATAACCTGTGTTACTAACAAAATTTTAACGAATTCAACGACACATGAGGTGTCGTTGAATTCAAAATATGTCAAAATCCGTTCAGCCGTTTGGGCTGTAGGGCGTGCCAAAGAAATGGACAAAAATATAAACATATGTACATTCATACACATGGTCGAAAAACAATACGGAAGGTATTGTTTCTGACGCAGACGGACAAAAACAATGAAACCATTTTTTTATTTCTATATGTATATAAAAGGCAATAGTAATTGACGGATGTATTAACACACAGGCCAAACCCATAGGGCTAGAAACTTAAAATTCCGCACACGTATTCCTCTTATGACGTAGGCATCAACTAAGGAAGGATTTTTCAAAATTCAACCCCCAAGGGTTGAAATAGGGAGTGAAAGTTTGTATGAAACTTTTTATTCTTGGACATGAAACTTTGTATGAATTAAGTACGGCAAAAATAATGAGTTACGTATTTCAGCGGTTTCCAAAAATCAACTCCTAAGAAGGTGAAATAGGGGATGAAATTTTTCTATAAACGTACAGGCCAAATTATGCCCAAGAAACATAAAATTTTGCACACGTATTTCCTCTTTTGACATAGGCATTCACTAAGGTAAGATTTTTCAAAGATCATAGGGGATGTACATTTATATGGAACTTTATATTCCGTTAAAATGCTTACTTAAAATATTTTGTAACAATTCTAATTTTAGTTTTTTTTTTAAATAGTTAAAACGCTTGAGGGTATTGTGCAAATGTTTATGCACAATGCAAAGAGAGAGGGCAAAGAGGGAGGAACTTTAAGTCGTCAGCTAGTACCTGTTTCTCCTGACAAAATCATGAAATATATAAAAGGTGATGTGTGTATGTATATCTGTATGTTCTTTATAGACTTCGAAACACCTGGACCGATTTCGATGATTTTTTAACGTTTTATTTTTTGCATCAATGACGTATTTGTTGTCGATCTGCTATAACCTTACGCCCAACGAAGCGTGCCGGGTTTGCTAGTCTATAATAAACTACAAAAATCACGTGCGTTGTATGGGAGCTCCATTAAAATATGTATTTTATTCTGTTTTAGTTGTTGTTGTTATAGCGACAAAATAAATACATGTTCTGTAAAACTTTCTACTGTCCAGCTATCACGTTTCATGAGACACATTCTGGTGACAGACAGACAGACAGCGGAGTCTTAGTAATAGGGTCCCATTTTTACCCTTTGGGTACGGTACCCTAAAAATTTAATATAATCCTGGACCCATTTACATTTTCAATGTTTTTTCTGGATCCTCGTATAAATAAGTCATAATGCCATTTGTTGGTTACGGAATCCTTCGTGTGCGATCCCGTTTCGCACTGCCTATTTGATTACTTACATTAGAAATGTGCATATACATACACATCTTCACGCCAAATCCCTAACGGGGTAGGCAGAGAGTATCGAGTGCCAAACGGCATGGTTCTGGCATACTTGCCTAGCTTCTTCCACTATTATTATAATACGAAACTATTATTTCACGCACTGGTGGAAAAACGTAGATTCTATATAGATATAAAACGTTACTATATATGTATACGTATAACTATTATAGATATAAAACGTTAAATGCCTAAAAAACTTCTTTGGACTCTTTTGAAAGCAACGCGGAAAAGTTCAAAAGAATCGGAAAAAAAACAGGTACGTGAATACATACGGTAGAATTACCGTACGAATAAAAAGTGTCCTACGTGAAGCAAATTTTGTGCTATCCGTTTAACTGGATTTACCGGAAAAAAATGCAATGTCAGTTTGATTAATCGCGGAATCGATTTAAGATGTAGATCTCAGATACCTGAAAATCGGGATTCGAATTGTTTTATTGTAATAAAATTACATGCATACATTAGTTGAATTGACCAATTAAAAAAAAACGCTCTTCTAAGATATTTTCAATTTTTTTTTTCTAAAATAATCTTCATTCCTGAAAAAACGTATCTACCGGCCATAAACGTGAATGAGTGCCAATAATTTAACTTTCATCTTTATAATATTCGCAAGATCATTACCCGTGCTATTCCTGCTCGGATTTCAGCCACTAAATCGTAAAAGATATGATACAAAGGTGCACGTGATCAAGTGTCGGTGAACAATGAAAAACCACTCTAAGTAGAAAAAATATTGTATGTATTATAAGTATAGTTTATTCATAGACTTATTCATAGATATAGTTTAATAATGCAGGGTTAATACTACAAAGTTATTTTAAGCGTTTTCCATCTAGAAACGTTTAAAGTTCACAAGCATAGATTATACACTTATATACTGTTCACAAGTTTCTGTGGTAAAACACATGCTCCCTACGGAAGTGCGGCACACATAAGTGCTGTTAGGGTAAAAAGTCCTGGATACTACCTGGATGCCTTCGACTAGAATCGAACATTGACCTAATTTTTGTAATGGAAACAGAGAATGCATACACTGCATTTATGCTCATGTTAAGTGGATACTGCTTCTCAGCGTAAATGTAACCATTAAAATATTTCAAGTACTAAGAAGAGACCCATCACATTTAATCGGTTTCACAACTACCTTTACCTACATCTTTTGGTCACGAAAGCAATAACATGTTTTTTCGTAATATTGCGATAAGACCACTACTAAGAACAAGAACAGTTCCGCCACCTACATATTTTTTGACAAAATATATCTACCTGTGTATCTATAATTTGGTCGACTTTAGTTAATACGGTTCGTTTTAGTTTTTTGTGAAAAAGTCTCACTAAACAATAGACGCACTAACGCGTCGCTGGTACCTGCCGTAGCTTCCTAGCTTCACAAGTAAATTGCATAGAAACGCGTATACGCGTCCGAGGCACACAGTGTAGGCGCGAAAACGAGCGACGAGGGCACTGAAGGCGCTAAGTAGCATATTTTATAAGGTGCCGTAAGAGAAAACGGCTTCTTCATCATCACAATTCATTATTATCATACTGCTGAGCTCGCGTATCATCTCATAATCAGGAAGGCCTGTTTTAATTGCGCTGGCCAAATAGGATATCGTAGACTTTTCACTATATTGACATGTTTTGACACTAGATTCTCTACACCCACTAGATTCTCTCTATTTCCTCTTTTCCCTTATGGGTACAGAACAACCGCAATCGATCGGAAATTTCTGACCATTCAACATTGTGTTCAAGGTTGCGAGCCAGATATAGCATAAGAAAAGATTGAAAAGATAAATCGCTTCGCTTCAGATCTATAGACCCACTTCATTGAACTGTTGGTTTGTTTTACAAATGCCTACAATTACATGATTATATGGTATACAGGTATTCCTCCAACCTTAAGATTTGCTCGCTCATAGCCTCAGAATAGGATTCCCATCCTCGAAGTCGTGGGTGTCATGAACACACACAAAAAGAATGCATACCCAGGGCCGCGCCGTCCTTATGTGCAAAGTGTGCGGCGCACACGGGGGCCAGAAGCAATAGGGGCGCCAGATAGAATGCAAACGTCTATATTCTTAAAAAACAATCGAAAGATGGCAACAAAAACAGAGGTGGTTTTATAGGTTTTGCACACAGGCGACAAGAAATTTGGCGCTTCACAGTGCATACCCAATTCATGCACATTTTCTGTCTGAATTGGAATCGAACCACCACGAACATCATTGATATGATGATTGATAGGTGTTTACATAAATGTATATTGCATTGTTAGGAATTTATGTGACCATAGATATTTCCAGAAAGTGAGTAGGTT
>DWNR01002618.1:0-12775 GCA_018250455.1 Polygonus leo
GGGGAAAATCGCTCATTCCTACGGGAAATTCAGTAATATTTTATATGGCAGAACAACGTTTGCCGGGTTAGCTAGTTATGCTATATAAAGATGAGGGGTATCTACCCATTACGGTTCAAGAGATTCAGCTCTGTAATAGACTTACGGTCGTATGGACAACCAAGTCCTAATAATAGTGTCTCGATGGCACCCTTTGAGTACGAAATCCTAAAAATAAGCGATCAATATTTACTCTCTCTTTTGTGAAAACGACATAAATCCATCCATCCAAGCTTTTATTCAGTTGTTCTCGGAACTCACCAAAAATACGGAAATATCGAGGATGGAGGATAAAAACTGTTGTTTTATACTTTGACTAGCATTTGCTCGCGACTTCGTCCGCGTTGAAGTCAAAAACCCCTTGGGGGTAGAATTTCGAAAAATCCTTTCTTAGTGCTTACTTAGACCATGAAAGGAACCCCTGTACCAAATTTCAAGTTTCTAGGTACAGTAGTTTCGGTTGTGCGTTGCCATGTCAGTCAGTTAATCAGTTTTGCCTTTTATTTATTTTATTTTATTTTATTATATTTGAACTAAAACATTCATTCAACATTCGTATTACGGTGGCACTGACCGGTCAATAATTTTGCATCCTTGCATATTTCAAGCTTCTGCCTACTTCACTTCAGTCTTAAACAAACAACATTTTGCTTAAGTCACTAAAATTCACAATGAGCAAAGCATTTCCGAATGAGCCGCGTATTTATTTAGTGAAATTCCGATGACTGTTCATACAACTTGAGTTATTTTCTATTATTAATATATTGAGCGTAACATTACAAAATAAAATAATAAAATGGTAAATAAAAAGGTAAAATGTTAAAATAATCTTCAAACAATCAATCTTAGATTATTATTTTCCTACATACCAACTTCATTACATAATTGCCATTATATCCGTTATTTCTTCTAATTATCTCTCTAATTACTACCATTTCTCCAATAGTCTCCTCTTAAAATTATGATTAAAATTATAGAGTAATGTGGATAATTCTCGCGGATGCAGTTTCTACAATATTTACCACCACCAATATAGCAAGTGATGTATGTTTTTCCATGCGCATTATTCTCGGAATTTTACAGTTTACTCTAAGAATTGACCCCGGACGGAAAATTTCCTTGGGCTATAACTGCTATAACTTCCGTACTTGGATCCTTATCCGTCTATAGATTATGAAGTCTCCTTGCAGGAAAACCGTGATTTCGTCGAAAATTCCGTATCGCTTATCGGTATTGATAAGCCTAACGGAGAATGAATGTCAATTTACTCCTTTGCCAGTTAAATCCCGCTGAAAAAAAAGATATTACGATATTTTCTTTGAAATTTCGGTTTGAACAGATCCAAAAAAACTGAATCAAGTAAATTTTGTTGACGGATGTACAAATTACTCGTAGATATCAATTTAAAAATACAGACACATTTGGAGTTGAACCGTTGAAACATATTTCACGAGGTTATCAATAAAATACAAGCGAACATCCATCGATGATGTAATTCGGTCACAATTGAATTAGTCACAATGTCGTAACAATATGAGTGGCGGGAGTGTTTGCTAAATGAACCTCTTATAAATACGTAAATAGGAACAGATGTTCAATTAGTGCAAAAGAATTTATTTTATACTAATTCGACGAGACGATGACTCATAAGGCACAGTTGCGTTACAACACCAAACCGCACCTTATAAGGTACGGCCTTTACTCGAGACATATTTATAAGGCTTAAATATAGGCTACTTTCAAAACTCAACCATATGTTCGAGATTGACACTATCAAAAATTTCTCCTCGACTACTGCAGCTGGATTTAATAATTTTACTTTTATTTTAAATGAGAACAATATGAATATGAGTTGTAAGATTTTCAGTATTCTGTCACAAAATAGAATATAAAACTGAAGCATTATAAGGAACATATATAATGGAAAATAAATTTTGTGCCTACACCGTCACATGTAAGCGACATACTGTCGCCATTACACTAAAATGGCCAGATAAAATTTTAAAAGTTTCGTCGTTGTCGATTTTCTACAATTACGTACAGATACGTCCATAAGTAAAATAACACAAAACATCGTTTACTTTGATTGTTAAAGGTCTATTATAGCCATATGTGCCTCAAAGAAAAGCCATGCAGCAGTGGTGATATTGTCCTTAGATTATTACCATTTGTATTATTAAATAATTACTATAAAATTAAACGGCAACAAACGGTTAGTTAAACATTCGAAATCAAAATAAAAGAAAAGAAATATACGAGAAGAAGCGAAATTGAAGATCAAAACAATTTTGTAAAAGAACATAATGAACTATAGTCAGGTGATTGTAGCCAGAAAATCATTAGCGGTGACAGTTTGGGTGGAATTGCGGCACACATTCGTCCGCGTGTGGTCAACGTGAAATACGAGACGTCAACTAATGTTATTGTTGCAAGCCTTTGTTCTAATAACATTCCGTTAGCTACACGCGAGTATAAAATGTTATGGAACTTGCCACTCCCTTTCCTATTTAGAAACCTTTTAATGAAGGGACGTTGTGATTTATGATTTTTTTATTAAAAATTCCCGAATCAAATGTAGTAATATATGACACAGTAGTAAGTGTAGGTGTTAAATTTTGTTAACAAAAATCACAGTCATGCTATTTCTAAGATAAAACCAAAATCGTTTATTTCGGATATAAGCGCAGTAGAAAGTAATGGAAAATGACTTTATATATAAAGGTATTGTGATACTTTATATATATAGTATTCCTTAGCATAATAAATTAGATATAAACTATTAATCTCATATAAATAAATATGTAATGAATACGTCCTTTTACGAGTACTGTAACAGATGGCGATGTTGACTTTATCGCTTTTTGTCTGATGAAAACTAATCTAAATTATTTCTTTCAATCAATAAACGTAATTATAACAGTGATTCATAATTTCGAACCTAATACGATCACTTCAAACAAATCCAAAGACATTTATGTAGGATTAAGACTTCAACATTAACGGAAGATTAAGATAAGCACATTAATTGCTCAGACAGATGACTGCAATCAGCTTCTTACAGAAATGTGTGACAGCATATAAAGTGTGTTAATTTGAATTAATTGCCTTGCTTGATAATGTGATTGAATTCTGATCATTATCATTTTGCTCATGCTTCATGTTTAAGTAGTTAGAGTAAATTAGTACACTCAGTATGAGTGCAATAACTAGAAATACTCAAAATATTTTGAAATTCTTTACGCTTTATTAAGGTTGCGCACCAAAGAGTATCAACGGAAACTAAATTCCAACGGAAGCTGAGAAATAACTAAGGCTCCGCTGTTCGTCCGTCCATCTGTCACCGGATTATATCCCTTGAACCTTAATACGAGTTTTTTTACAGAATTTATATGGCCACAAATAATAAAAAAACTAATTGCAAAAGTAAACTACTATATTAAAAATATACTGTAGTACAACGTCATCTGCTGGCATTAGATACGAAATGCTCGTACGAGTCCTTCCTGCACATGGCCGATCATTTTTCGTTTTCTAGTTGCTCATTATAAATTTTCAGAACCTATAATCTTTAGCTTGTTCAATACGAAAACAAGTTAATGCAGTTCGTGTGAAAATTGTCCGTTCGTGTAAAGTTGATCGTCGAATTGCATTGACCGAGTACACAGCCGGCCTCATAACCCCATTCCAGTCTCCTTTCTGGTCGCACTCATTGTCGATGATGGCTTACAAGGCTACCCATTTTTTATATGGCGCCTTAACAAGTCGTTTGATTCGCGTCATGTCTCAAACAATTATTGTTATTCAAAAAGTAACGCCTCTTTAGCTTTATTTTCATTTGCGACAAAGTGGCAAAGAAAGCAATCATATTTAACTCTTCATCTCGTTATGAATTTTTCGGTTAGCAAATTCACATGCTCACCATATTAAACTAATTTAGATTGTAAACATCTGAGTTCATTACTTTATCAAATCCATTGATTAGAGCTTCTTTTTTATTTACCTTGTTATTATAGGATAAACAGGCAATATTCTTTTATATTATCAGCAGCCCAATTTTTCAGTCCAGTCCAGACTCGACTATTCTCTAGAAATCAGAAAACCATAATCCAGCACAAATACTAATTGAGATTTTGCAGCCATCATACATTTGGAAAATCTTTGACAGAACTTTTATGTCGGAGAACTTTTAGCACTTTTATGTCTTCAATATGTCTTCATGCTTGAATTTATTTCTAGAAAAACGTTATCAATGCTGGCTGAAGCTCCAAGTTTAGAAGTTCTCGAAATCCAAGTTTGAAAACTACAGCCAGTAATCAGAAATCCAAGAGTTCCCTTTCCCTATCTCAGTCGTTATAGTAGCTGCCAACATAGAATTCACATTATTAAATATCGAGCTACTTAAAACATCTTGTGCTAAGCGTTCAAGCCTTAGATGCCAAGATACAGAAATCTGTTGACAGTGAGTCACGGCTATTTGTGAGCACAGACGTTTTTGTTACTAACTGACGTGTATGGCTCGCAGCATATTCGTACAAGCCGCTATGAAAGAGCGCTTTAATCGTATTGGTAATCTCATCCATCAATATGGCCTCCTTAAGCATCTGTTGTAGCTGAATAAGGAATAGTATATTCATACGGCATCACAGTACCTTATAATGTTGAGAAATTATTCAAATCGTTGATAGATGATTAAAGTGTATTTACTTACGGTTTATTATAATAATCAAATTATCACTGTCTTGGAATTACTATAGAAATCAAATTATCATATATCTTAACTAGATAATGCAGTGGTTTGAAAGTAGGCAACGCATCTGTTATCAGCCACAGGTTTTATAACACAGAACAGTAGCCACTTTCAGGTGGACGTATAACAGTCCCACTAGTGGCCACTGTTACCTGGGTACCTTAATCAACGTCAGATAGGATTTCACTCATACTTGAAGTCAGTTATTATAGATGCGTTAATATTGCACATCTTTCCGACCCAATGCAAATCTTAATATATAAAATGAATGTTTGTCTGTATATCCTTTACAGAATCTGATCTATGCATTTGATCTTGAATTCTAATGAAATTCCAAGGAATTTCATATATTGCCGTGACAGGCATAACTTTTTTAATAATGTGTGACTATGATACTCCTCTCAGTGATACAGGCTCTACGTTCTGGCAGAATTTGGAATCAATTAGTTTTTCATTGATGATCACAAAGGCTAAATGATTGTTTTGCTGCTTCTATTGTAAAACAAACAAATAACGAATCGTGAGTACTTGCTGTTAATTTCATGTCTATTACAAACAACCCATCTGTTTTCTTTGTGCAAACTAATTAATGTATGTTACTTAGCGATATCTGGTCCTATTTAAATTATCAGTCACGAGGCTATTGGCATCCATTACATCCAAATTAAGTATCCAATTTACTACATAACCTTCGTAAAATGTAGAATAAAACAATTAGGTTAATAATACAATACGTTATCATTATACATTTACTCATATAAGTAAATGTAATATTACACGTTTTATAATTTATTATTATATTTCTTATTGACTTACTTGTGGGGACACCCTCTTTTTACTCATATACTTACTATATAGGTATACGTATGTAATTTTAATACATGTATTACTATACATAGTAGTACATGTAATATACTATAATAGATAATGAATTATAAATTGATACAATAAAATTATTGTACAAATTTGCTTATAACTTTTTCTTCGTTAGATTTGAAATACCACATGTCATATTAAAGGTAGTATTTATGAGGTTACAAAGATATATTATATGAAAATATGTATCAAATGACAAATAACCTTTTTTAACACATGTCACATTGAGCTCTGAAATGTCTATAAATAATATGAGCAATAAAGACAATTACCAAGACAGAATTGTCCCATCCAATTAGTGCGTTAGGAAATTGTGTGACGAGCATAAGTGTATGGCGGATGGGCTCAAGTACCTACATACGTTTTAATGAGCATGGGTTTCGTCAATTAATAATATGTAGATTTTTCCAAAAACTTTAACGCAGAAAACAAAAGATCGAGAAAGATGAGTACCTAATTAATTCAACACTATTAATCAAAACAAAACACAAGACAGATTATGAATATGATAATTATTATTATGATTAACATGTTTTACTTGTGATAAGAAAAATAAAAGTAGAAAAGAAAGTAAAGTAATAGAGTAAACAAGAAAAGCATTATTATGGATGTGATTCCGCAGCGGAAATTTATAGAATAGTACGAGATATACGGATAATAAATATAGCACTACGGTTTACGATAATTTTACTGGAAAATATTAGAAGACCATACTATTTATGAGGACAATTATTTTATGTATATATTAAAACTTATTTCATGGTCCTGTACCAAAACACAGCACACGTAGAAGTAGGCTATCGCTATCTCTTTTACTTTACCATCAGTAATAAGGACAGCAGACAAGCCTTTAAAGTTATGGAGCGTTCAAATATTTAGGTCAAACAAAACATCATTACTGACCATTGCGAGCTCATTTACGACATCAGTCTAATGGTTTACTTCGTTCAAATGCTAAGATTAGAGATAAAATAGATTCGAGTTATCTATGTATAGCTGCAATTTTATATTTACAAATATTGATTAGAAAATGTATATCTCGTAAATTTGAAATATAGAAAATGTAAAAGAAATATTGTCATACAATATACCCAATCCTGGTATTGCCTATTCCATATTTTCTTGATTAATAATAATCCACGAACAGAGCTAGTACCTATTGCAGTAATAATCTTATACAACTTGAGTTCATATTCTCTTGGAAAACCATAATACATTTCAGAAGCAAGTTCATTAACATCTTCAAGCTATTAATTCATGTCACTAGACTCACTAAGGCTACAGACTGCGACGAAACCTAATCCTAAGTCCATAAAAGCAGCTATTTGAAATTAGGGAGAGATTGCTGATAAATATTTATGAGTTCAAAAAGAGACTACCGTATGATTTGGTACCCTAATTCTAAACGATACGCGTGGCAGGTGTCTCTGACAGCTGAACAGGACACAAGAAAGCACTTCCTTTGTCTTTAAACACAAATTAGATAACGGTTTGGAATAATAATGAGTCGGTGGAATTAGTAACGAACGTATCGCGGTCCTCATATCACTCCGACATACCAATATAATGAGTACAATGTAACTATGACATGACAGTTTCAAGAAACCTTAATCATGCAAGAGGTCTTACAAAACCAGTCTTACGGTGTTTTCGTTACGTCTTCTTTTCGATGACTGTCTGTGACCTTCTATTTAGTATAAAGGGGAGAGAGCACATAATACCTGTATAATAAGAAGGGTCAGGAATATAATGTTATGTGAAATTATTGTGATTGTACAACTTACTCGTTTTTCGATTGAACTGGATATTTCAAGGTTAAAAGTTAAAAATTATCATCAGTGTCATCAGATGAATCATTTTATAAAATGAGAGTTGTGAACGGGCATTAAATCTTCCTAAACGCACATGACTACTGTAATCGTGGAAATTCGAAATGCAACCAATCTCAGATAGTTGAAGCCACCTGAGACCAAAGAGTTGATTTTGGGATGATTATAATGGTAGTACCTTCTCGGTCAATTTATGAAAATTCTTCTCGTCATGAATTCATTGAATAGAACAAGTTTTCCTATAGTTTACAATAGTACTTTTACAAAAATAAGATTTACAATTATAATAATGAATTGAAATCTACCATCATTTTAATTAAAAGATTTCACTGGTTCGTTTAATTAGAAAATTCTTAACCATATTTCGAAAATTTTACTCTCCAATTATTTCTCGTTCTCGTTTAGTCGTTACAAACGCATCCGTGATACATACTTTGAATTCTTTTTTGTTGCCAAGTCTTGGACCTGAGCAGTGAGTCATTTAGAATCCTTATGTACTTACGTCATTACACGCTTGACTTGATATTATTTGAGTGCTTAGAATATAAATATCATGTAAAATTCCTATCATTATAAAACTAAGCGTAATAAAATTGTAAACGTTTTTACACTATTTTTATTTAACATAGGCATTCAGAAAAATTACATCAAAATTATAAACTTTATTATTCGTTTTTTTATTCATATTCATAAGGGGGGCCAGCGCTCGCTTAGATTTTTGCGTTTTTAATACATAACAACCTAACCTAACCGAGTTCCTTCGTATATCTTCGAATTCAAGGTCAAATAACTATGAAAAAATTGGGATCCCTAGACAAAACGGCATTATCAAAATCAGTCCATCAACAAGGACGTTACGCGCGAACATTCAAAAAACTTACACAAGAATTTAGAACCTCCTTCTTTTTTAAGTCGCTTGAAACAATTAAGTAGCTATTTGAATGTACCTTGTTATTTATATGTTGTCTGTGACTTAAATTGTATCATGTTATATTTACAATAGCTGTTACAGCTAATACTAATTAGTTCACTTGCATGAACAACAAACAACAAATTTATTTAAAGAGGGTCTTTGTACATAATTTTTGTATTCTAAGAATTATTTCTTATCCACGCCAATTGCTCAACTAACATGTTATACATATTTCTCGTTAATTTGACTCATTTCACAATAGTTATTATGAATTATTTATTATTTCATAGTGGTTCAAACGTGTCATTACTTTGAAATGCATTGTCATTTACAGGTAAATTGTCTTCTTAATTTAGAATAAATATAAAAATTAATCCCTATTTTCCTTGGTCATGGCATCACGGCTGCGCGGATTTCATTTTTTTTTAGTTGTGTTTATTATTGCCAGAACATTATTCTTATTAAAGAAAAACTTAAGAAACTTGCGCGGAAAATTAGATAATTCAAGAAAACTTTATTTATTGCAACCTTAGCAACATAACTCTTTTATTAACAATATTTATTGTTAAGACAGGACAACGCCTGTTGGGCCAGCTAGTTTAGAATAAATATGACATCTGAACAAGTACTACATCATTGTAGGAAATTGGCATTTAGCACAAAATTACATGACTGTCATCTGTTCATGACTTCCAATTCCATTTACTGTGCCCCGGACGTGATTCCAACCAAATGGAAACATAATTGATAATTTGGGTTTCCGCTCTAAGTCTATGCCTATGTTCTTTGTATGTTTGAATCTAGAACCCTTAACATTGTTCAAATTGTGCAAGAGCCATCTACTATGAATCCTTCCTTTTATTTTTATGTGTTTTGACTTAAAATTCGAAATTCATTGATTTTACATTCATATGCAACAACTATAAAACCAAGTTGGGAAGGTGGTAGAACTCTTGTAGTTCAACCGGGGCTGTACCACCGCCACCCTCATAATCCATGAAGCAATTTATTGTGTTTCGGTTTGGAAAGGGTGGGTGCCGGCTATACTTACAAACGAGCCGAATATCTTAATCCTCAAGGGTTGTAACGCATTTGTGGTTAACCTTGGGTAAATCTTACTAGGGGATGACAACTAATGTCCATGGGCAGCAGTGACCACTTACCATCAGGTGGACCGCATGCTCGATTGCTACCTTTACACAATAAAAAAAAAAGTTATTTATTTATTATCATTCAAATTTTGTGAATAGTTCTGATTACTATTATACAAAGGTACCTATATAAATGTTCAGCATAGCATATACGATTACTGGACTTCCTGCAGGTACATTCCCGAAGGGATTGTCCCTTATTTTTTCTTTGATTACATTTTCTGTGTTATTCATAATGATAAATTCTGTCCTTGCTATGACTTCTTTCTTCCCCGCAATTCTATGGTATGGAGATATGTGTAAATCAGATCGGATTTGGAACCAAAATAGCAGTGTTTGTGTAATGAATATAACCAACGGATATGAAGACAAACTTGCATAGTTCCGTTAAACTTTGTAAAACTCCATCATGTAATTAATATTCTTGAGTTTCGACGGTCGCCGTCCGTACTTGAACGAGGCGAATTTTAGTACTCAGGCATGGCCGCCAACTTTATCTAAGAGTTCAATTCTATTTTTGTTTGAGTATAAATGTCCATACTCGTAGTGCATAGTATAGTAGTGGCAGTATGTAGTGACAACTTACAGTACAGTATGCAGGTTTGCTACTTTTTATCAAATAATGTTGGCGAACCATCAGGCAAGTCACCTGATGGTAAGTTGTCCCAGCCGCCCATGGATATAAGTAATCAACCCTGAGTATGATTGAGTACCTGAGTTGGACCACAAATGAGTTGCTACCCTTGACGACTAAGATGTTCGCCTCGAGTTTAAGTATACCAGGCCTATTAAAACCAAAACACAATAAATTGCTTTACGGAGGATAATGTGTGTTGCGGTGGTACTTCCCCGGTGGAACTACATAAGTTCTACCACCTGGCAAAATACTACTTCCATTATATACCTATATAAGGTACAGTAGTCGGAGAAAAAACGTGATGTGCAAGACTGAGTAGTTATACCATATTTTCTACGTTTTTTTCATCTTTAACCTTGTTCAGTGACAATTAAAATTATATGCTGAGTAAGACTTAGCATTTTATTTTGAAAATGTGGAATACATTATCAAAATAAAATGCTAAGTCTTACTCAGCATTACCTAATGTAACTAAATATCTGTATATACTGTATGTGATCTTCCACGGCAACTAGATCCCATTCCATAAGTAAATATCGGAAAGCCGGCGCCAGTCAACTCCGTCGAAGTAATTTGGGCAGGCAATAAACAAGAAATCCAGTTAACCTAGATCTGTAGTCATAAATGCTAAGATACCTAAGTTACTGTAGTTGACATTGCTGACAGTTTATATGTATGTATATACTAGCTGTGCCGGCGACTTCGTCCGCGTTGGATTTATTATATTAATATATAATTATAAAATAAAAATAGTCTTAGGTACTCCTGATTACATCAGCTATGTGAAAGTACCGTTAAAATCGGACCAGCTGTTCCAGAGATTGGCAAACAGAGAGATAGACAGGCAAAAATTGTAAAAAATCTTATTATGGTATATGGACCGTGTATAGATTTAGTAAAAAGCGGTTATTTTCATATTACAAACAGACAATCCAATTTCATTTATTTTATTTGTACGAGGCAAATACTCGGTATATGAGCAATATTCCGAGTATTTGCCAGGTTATGGTACCTACCTACTATTGCCTGTGACTAGTTATTTATCGAAATTGATAAGAATAGGAAATAAAACTAATTTTATATCGGTATTTTGTCGACATTTTCCTTGATTGTAAATTAATGTACCAATCATGGGATAAAATATATTATTCGGATTTTGGGATAAATATCCCTTGTACGTTTCAATGTTTAATATAATTTGGGAAATAATATTAAATTTGAGAAAGAAATGATCGAGTAAAATGATAGGAAGTATTCAAATTACATATTTTTGCGGACATCAGGTGGTATCTACTTAACTGAAAATTGCTGAAAATTAACTTACATTTCCTCGTGGCACAGCATTTATTTCAAGTCTTATGATTCATTAAATCATGATTTATTTCTAATTATTATTTTTACATAATTAGAATTGAAGATATAGCTAGATATGATAAGAATGAAGGTATAAGTAGATAAAATGTATAAATCCATACGGATACAATTTAGAACATGCGCTCATTGTATTTTTTAAACTTAAATTAGGGAGTCGAGGCACGCGTATTTCTGCCTTTAAATATTTCAACTACAGCACCATCTCTTGGTCGAAAAGCCAAACTGTCAAGTTGGAGCAACTTAAAAGTTCCGTTAACGTTTTAATAAAATTAAATTGAAGTTTGCTCCGACATGTTTTCCACATTTTGCAAAGTAATACTTGACTCTAATGGTTGCGCAAATATTTCGATCTGCGAAATATTCCCCGGGGACCGAAACTAGGTCAGTAAGTAGGTCATACTACGCCCAAAACGGAGGTATGGAAACTGATGGCAACATGTAACGTTCTAACGTCCTCTGTTATCAGTGACCTTCAGTTGCTGCATAAAATGTATGTTTCCTCACATCAATACGTTTGACAGTAGGGCTGATACAAATAACTAAGCGCATTGCACTAATAGTTGTTTTTTCTACTTAAAAGGATATATTTGCAAGAAAATTTATATGAAACACATGTTGTTATTAACTTTTTTAATTGAATAGAACTAACACACTAGCGTGCGAATCACGTGATGGTTAGAGCTCTGTGTTACTCATGCTATGATTTCTAGTATAGAACTGACAAACCAGTACTGGCATCCACCATCTGATACCATCTGATATTATCAAGCTCAGATAGGATATAGGATTATAAAATTTTAAACCACTGCAGCAACCTGGCAACCACGCCTCTCCAAACGAAACACTTATTATTTTTAAAGAATAAATCCATATAACATTTATATATACAACGATATTTTATTTGTGTTCTTATATATGTATGTATCTAGATTAATGAGCTTAGTGATACTAGCGGTTTTATACTTAATGGCTCTTTCAATTCGCACGATGAGGTACGATCACTTCATATATTGCATAACAATTTTGATGATTCATTTTATTTATATGCAAGGTTATTTCAGTAGCACTGCTTTATACATTAAAAATGGAATTACCTTTAACGGTGTCAAAAGTAGAACAAATATGAAGTCTATTTTAACACGCTTATATTAGCTTCACTTGTATGTATGTTTGTTTGTTTGTTTGTTTGTAACTGACTCCTTTGGACTC
>DWNR01002619.1:0-12775 GCA_018250455.1 Polygonus leo
GCTTCACGGAGGATTATGAGGGTGGCGGTGGTACCTCCCCGGTCGAACTACATGAGTTCTACCACCTGGCAAAAACTCAACCTAACTCTAAATATATTGTTAAATAGATCTATAAATATAGAGTAATCAGAAACAGACGAGGTTTGAATTATCAATCGTTCAATGTACAATATAAAATAGGCATATCTATAGAAAAACAAAAAACACGAAAGAACATAGCGAATATATTAAAATCTTTGTTCCGTCCTTAAAAGTCAATCTCACAAAGGGAGAACAAAAGGTTGACGAGTCAGTCAAATTTTGTCAATTCCACAGACAGTATTCCGTCGAGAACATTCTTGGGTGTTCTCACATTATTAAGATATTCATCTTGAGTGACAAGTGACGTCGTAATCACGGAGGAACATTTGCTGCCGTAATTCCTTCAGAGACTCCTTGTTTCGTCAGGGGGATGTGTGTAATTACGATATTTTTGACGTCACGAATTTGACACAAAGATATGCTAATTATAATATTTGTAGGTACACTGCAAAGCCAGGAGAATATAATTTGGGGTTGAGTTGGTTAACATATGTTGTTTTGGCTTGAATTTCGTTTATTTTGTGTTCCTGGATATATCCTATGTACAAAATGACCGATATTTTTTTTGCTAGTAACGCGTCTGAACATTTCTTAAGCAAAAACTCGTTGAGAAAAATTGATAAAAGATTTTAAAACTTAGATCCAACCAATCCATAATAACCATAACATACATAATATGTATGTGGGGTATTCCCTTTAAATAATTACATAGATCAAATTAATTGAATTCAATACAGAAAATCCAAACCAAGATGTAGATAAAATTCCCTGAATATTTATGTATAAAATATTCCATGCGATACAAGATTTACAAACGCCCTTAGACAGATTTTTCCACAGAATGCGCAATCTAAGTTCACAAAAACAATAAACACATCGGGTGGAAATCGGAGCTCTGCACAATGCCCGTCCTATACAATCCGCAAGTTGATCAACGAAGTGCGCGTTCAACTCGGGCATTAATTATCAAGACAATGCGTTTCGCAACACCAGCGCCTCCTAGCGGCGTCTACATGAAACTTTTATTTGTGCGAGCCGCAATTGTCTACGTTGTCTTTTCAGAAACGTAAGCGTTCAGACGCGAACCTATTTATATTGTTCAAATAAATAATGAATAGCGATCTAGAAATGTTTTATTGTATTTGTCCGTCGTCCAGAATAAAGCATGTTGACTTTCAACTTTGATTTTGGACCGTTTTCAGCTTAGCTTAATGGCTTTTCAACTGTTAATAGTATTTCAAGTTAAGTACTCTTGAACTCACAAAATGAAAAAGCATCGTTTACAATTATTTATTTACTTATATCAGCTTTCTCCTCTAATTTAGTTTATAGCAAGCTCTGTTTTCTTTTCTAGAATTTACACGTATTCGGAACTATACATAATTGTCCAATCTTTCCAATATCCTTTATCTGTTGCCACGATGTAGGACGAAAAGGTTGTAAATCTCCGAAAGGTCTTCTTGAAGAAGCATGTTGAATGAAGAGAAGTACTAAGATTAAGATTCTCGGTGGATCGTAAAGAATGATCATGTCACAGGTGCATATAGGTATTTAAAACGCTCTTTTGAAGAACTTGGTTAAGTAGGATTACATAGTACGCAGAAAAAAACGTGAGTCCAAATTTTTTTCTATTTAATTCCAGTGGAAGAGCTAGAGTGTTTAGCAACGTGGAAGGAGGGCAGTCTCCGGTTCCTGGTGGGGAAGCTCCACCACAACCATGCGACCAGCAACGAGGACCGCTACCGCTGCTTTGTGTACGAGAAGACAAATGGTATTGGTAAGACTATTACTTCATTATTTTTGGTTGTCTTCTGTATGTTTTGTTGTGTTTTCGGTATATAAATAGATTTGTTTTTTGTTTTTGTGATCTATTTCTTTGTTTTTCTTTATTTCTTCTAAACCAATTTCATGTATTAGCATTAATATGTTGTTTGTAAAATTTGGATTTATTTTAATGTGAAAAGTTACTTCATTAACATTATTTCACCTTTTGTAATTTTATAATTGGTATTAAATAATTTCATGTATTTTTATAAAAATATTTTATTTATTGTAATAGTGATGATCCTTCTAAGTCAATAACATAAATATCTTTGTTAGCAAATATGTTTAGAATTTACATATAATCAGTACAAATTGGAATGATATATTGCAATTTAAGATTTTAATTGAAATCGCTCAAATCATGATCGCGTCTTGAAATGAATTAAAATGATATTTTATTGATCTTAAAGCTCGTAACAATTGAACGGATCTGTGTAAGGAAATGAGACTTAATTTTATTAATTGGTTCTTTCTTCTAATTCCAGCATCAGCACCTAGTATGAAGGAGAACCCAAACACGTCGGGCGTGGAGTACAGAGTGGCACAGTCTGGCGACGCTACGTGCAATGGACTGTTTAGTGCTACGGAAGGTTCCAGAACTATGGCTCTTAAAAGAGGTAAGTTGTATACATATTAGTTAGCAAATAGAGAAAATCAATAACATTTACAAAAAATATAACTGAAGGTCGCATTCGAATTTTTTATCAAAATGGAATTTGTTGCGACACTTTCAAGTTTTGAAAATTCCAAAAATTTAACTTTTTAAGTAGTAGCAAAAGTAGCCTAGTGAAAAAATTGCCATAATTTCTTATTCCTACGTTATACCGACCATAGTCATATGAGTGATTTTAACTACTTTTTTCCAGTATCTGTCCGCTTCAACTGTCAATTCCCATCCTGGATGACGTTCTCACACACCTGGCATACCCTCGACTTTAGCAGTAACTACACCTTCAACCATCGGAATGCTACTCTTCGGATCACTAATCAAACTGGTGCTGATATCAAGGTGTACTGCGTTAACGTGAAAGCCAGTTCTCCAAGTGGAAATTCAGTGGCTTTGGTGGCGCACTGGCAGCACCATTGGTGAGTTGAATACTGGGTTCCAATAATGAACAAAAACGAAGAATAAAAGAAAGGAATAATCTTAGATGTAACGTAATCTGCGTTGCCAGCGACATCACATCACACATGTCTACCTAATAGCAAAGTGTTCTGATTCAAAAGAGATTATTTGGAGAGGTTTCGTTGGGCCTAAGTGCCAGCGCAGTAGCAATAAACCTGATGTCGTCTTTGGGTGAAGATTAGAAATTTGGTGCTACCACAAATAGCTTAGTAATTATTTTTAAATATTATTACAAAGTTAGCAAACAAGCCTGATGGAAAATAGTTACTGCCGGCCAAGGACATTTCTTTTTTAATCCCAACTAAAATGAATAATTGCAACTGGAAAAAACATTGCTGAAACTGAAAACTAAAATATTCGCCCCGTGTGGAGGATTCGCCTGGTTTTGGAGAGGTGTGGTTGCAGGCAACCACACCTCTAACAACCTGCAACTAGCATCTAGCATCTAGCCTGCAACCACGCCTCTCCAAAACCGAAGCATAATAATTGCTTCACGGACACTTTTGGGTGGCCGTGGTATCCGGTCAAACTACACAAGCACTTCATCGACAAGACTATATCGACTATACTATCGAAAGATAAATCAATTATTCGCCAATACTGGTTAAAACGATTCTTCTGACGATAACGGTGCATGCAAGACTATCGACTATAATATCGCTAGATATACAATCAGCTAACGACTTTAGTTTAAGCGTTTCTCCCGTCAATTCCCAGTGGATCCAAGACATCAATTATACTATCGCTAGATATTAAATTATCCACCAACACCGTTAAAATGTGTCTCCTGCCGCGTCCTACTCATCCAAGACTATTACTAGAATTTCAATTAACCGACAACACTAGTTAAACCCTTTTTTTGGTAATTCCAGCGCATCCCGCTACGTGTGTGTGGTACTCTACCGGAGAGACACCTACATCGCGGAGCTCCAGCGCGGCTCGCCCACGTCGAGGGCAGACGACGCGTGTTCGCCGCATCACTTTAATGCTATCACCGCGCCTTATGTCACTTTAGTTGGTAAGATATTACGTTTTTAATTGACTTCATTATATGTTGTCAATAATACTAAGATTTTTTATGATATCCCGTGACAACAAACTTTTATAACTTCTTATAAGGGCAAATGATGATCAGGAAAATCGTACATTTCAATCAATTAGCTATCTTCGCCTACCCTACAGGACAAAGAACCACCACATTATGAATTCCACCCATTTAAAAGAAGGGTGTAGTCGGGATTTTATTGCAATGTTTTGTAGCCTTTGTGGCCTGTGTGTATCAAGTTAAACTGCAATATATACAATAACTGCAAGATACTGTAAATATTTGCATTACCACAATTCTGGCATTGGCGAATTGTTTCACTTTTTGATCGTACTATTATTCTGCGTATATAAAAATTTGGAAAATGTGTGTTTTAGTTCAAGAAGCTAGGCAAGTATGTCAGAACCGTGCCATTTGGCACTCGATACTCTCTGCCTACCCCGTAAGGGATTTGGCGTGAAGATGTGTGTGTGCGTGTGGAAAATGTGTGACATTAATGCATAAATGTAGTATAGTAGGTAGTACTATATACTAATATATAGTACATATATGTATACATATGTATAGTATATATACTAATATAGTAGTAGAAAATGTCGTCTGATATACAATGTTTAGAAGCCAATCATCATAATTATTTCGTTCACAGTCGGGTTAAGTACGACCAATTTAGTCTTACCGTTTTAATACATCATTATCATTTCTTCAAATAATTTATAAGGTAACCTTGACTACATCCACATCCAACATATGTATATGTTATCTTCCAGCAAGTAATCCAGAATCAAAAGAATGTCCGTACCCCGGGAAGTATGCTATACAGAACCACCGACAACGAACTGCTCGGTCAATCCACCATCGACCCAGACGAGAGCATAGAGCAAACCACACCAGACTGTTCAACTTTAGCGTAAGAAACATGTCGGAGGCGCCCACGCTGAGGAGTAGGAGACAGGCAGAGCAGCTGAGCTGTGTGGGTGGCGTGTACAGCAGACTGGAAGTTGGGTGTAATTCTGTCAAGAATATGGAGTTTTATTCCACGTGTGAGAATAAGGAGTCAGTAACAGGTGAGATTTAATTTTGGTAGATATGGAAAGCGATAGTGTAGTTACTACACCTCATTAATTAAGATTTCAGGTTTTATTCGGACTATCCGGGACTCGGACTCCATGCAATCAGTTTTTCAAAGTTGTATGAGTTATAAGCAGCGGAAATGCTTTCGCATATTTTTATCTCATAGTGGTACTGTACATTTGTTGATTTTGATTACAGCGGTAATATCTCTCGACTATATTTAGATAATAAACAACAATACTGAAAAAAAACAATTTCCTTTTGAATTTGAGATCTAATGAGTATAATCAAATGAATTAATAAACAATGAACCCCTTATCATCCGCAGCGTACACGTGCCACGGTGGCTGGTACGAAAACGGTGTGTCGTTTGTCGTGACGACGCCCGTGACGCGCGACAGCACAGCAGCGCGGCGCTACTGCTTCGTGTCCCGCGACGCGCAGGACGGCACGCTCGCCGTCGCGCGCTCCGCCGCCAACTGCGAGCGCGCCGCCGCCGACCCCGACGCGCTGCTGGTGGACACCGCCTTCACCGGTCTGTATATATGCGTGTGACGTGTTGTCCTGCGTCACGTGCGCGTAGTCACGTGATCACACGCACGTATACAGCACGCCGGCGCGACTGCTTCGTATCTTGACACGCTGTTAGTCGACATCGCCTTCACTGGTCTTTATAATCACGTAACGCATAGTTTACTGACCACAATGAAAAGTACTCCGCCGTCGGCTACTAGGTCAACTGCGAGGGCTGCCGATACCGAAACTAATTTGACCAATACTGTCTTCAATGGTGTAGTATATGGACTAATGTACTTTTCTATTTGTAAAAACTACTTCGGTTTTAAAAAAATAGCTCTGCAGCCAACTACGAATGTGCCATCTCTGGATATATCCACTACTGGTCGACATTGCCTTCACTGGTTTGTATTCTTAATCTTAGAAAATTACTTATTAAAAAAACATCAATAATAGTGACAAACCCCTACAAATGTAATTAATATTTTTAAATCCGATCCCAAAGCGTAATAATAAAGAGCGTAAAATAAAAGGGATGTGTGAAATAGAATTGCTATTTGGTATTTTTTGGCGTTTTTCCAACTGATATTTGAACTACAATACTTATAATTATATCCATACTGGTAACATAGGCCATAACAAAGTTATTTTTCTTTCCAGGCAAGTGTCAAGACGAGCCGAACAAGCAGCCCCTGCAAAGAATATCATCACCGTACGTTATTTTTGTGTTGCCAGTAATACTACACTACATCATACCAAGGTGATTCACAACTAACACACCCTAACTGTCATTCTAACCATGTAATTATACTTTATCACCCTTGAAATAAACGTTTAAGCACTTCATTATACCTATGCTATTTTTTTGTATTTTTAATTTTTTTTTTTTATAAAAAATGTTTGTTTAATTCCTGGCGTAAAATGTATATTTAATTGTGCTAAGAACGGAGTTATTTATATATAAAGGAATGTAGAAATTAATATAAGAGGCTCATTTATAAACCTTTCCTACCTATCTTTATAAATGCACGTTGTAAACCACATTTGTATGAACACACCTTTACAAAAAAATATTTTGAAAAATGAATAATTGATAATGTATTTAATTAAGTGTCACGAGTTATCTTACATGCCTAAAATTATATTATTAAAAGAATAACTTTGAAATGTTATAAAGTAACAAAAATATTAATTTGATGTACTATTATTACAGGCCTTATGTAAAAAAATCAAAAAATAACTGATTTCTGTTTTTTATAAAATTTCAAAGTTATTCATTTAATATTTGAATTCATATAAAAATAAATATATTTACATACTTAAAAACTTAATTGTATTTTACCCAGATTAGGTGTTAATGGGGACAGACTGAAAAAATAAAGCATAAATTAACGTCTTTACTATTTATTATTCAAATTTGATAAATTAAACGCAGTTCTTATCATTATTTTATAACTTATAAATACATCATTTTACAATCATTTTAACCGATTTCATTTTAGGTAGCACATCATATGATTAAAAATATATTTGAACTTTAATATATTCTAAGTATTTTATTTATTTATGTAAGGACTGTATTTACTATTATTTTTAATGTGTTTTTTATTTTATTTTATTTAACAGCCTTGATATGTTAAGTAATACTTATAAATTTTATAATACAATTTTATTTCGTGATTGTAATCAGGAAAGCCGGTTAGAAGAGCATGTATCAAATTGAATTTTCATCAACTTTTCAAAATATAGTGACATATTAAAATATCCACACTTACATATAATACAAATTACAAATGGGTTAGTTTTAACGAAATAAGCGCTTCATTGTATATTATTTGTAGCAAACAGTTTGACGACCTGTACTTTATAGTAGAAGTATTTAATGATAATTGTACTTTATTTAGCGAGAGAAATGTTTTAAAAATGTGCATATAATTATGAAAGTAAGTATTGTTTATAAAGATCGATAGTGTTGGTGCATGAGGTTGTGAATTGGTGTCGTGTATAATATTATTATACAACAAATGTCGGTGATTACTTTACGCACAAATCTTGCTTGATACACCCCTTTAGCTAGCTGTATCCAGATAGACGTTACTTTGTTATCTATAGTTGGCGAACAAAACTGGCCTAACTGCAAGATAGTTTGTTATACAGGGGAGATGTTCAAAAGGAAACTACATTGTTAACAATTTTTCCAATTTTTCTTTGATCAAAAAATTTTATTTATCTTTTCGCTCGTAAGTGAAGAGTAAGGAAAATATAAATGAATAAATAGTTGTTTCAAAAAATATGTTTGTAATCAGGCAAGTTTGTTCGCCATATTCCCATATTTATTACAACTAATACTGATTGTATAGGTTATGTTCTAACACACTTATTTTATTATTAAAACAACTGTTTGTTAACGTTTTTCTATGTTTTAGATTTTATACATCTTTCTAGAATATACCAAATATAGTACAGAAGACGTCTACTAATGAATTTATATGAAAATGGGAAAATGTTTTGAAAAAAATGACGCGTCAAATTATTGCCAGATTATTAATTATATAGACAAAAAAGTATTTTATACAGAAGATAAAACCCTACAATCACAAGAGTCACAAGAGTACCTAAAACCTACTCTATTAGTAAATGCGTCATTCTGAACGTATATTTGGTGTAATCAAAGATGGTTGTCCCATTACGAGAACGAAAGCAAAATTGCTAGAAACAAACTATGTTATTTTTTAAGATCTTAAAGTTGTCGCCACGAAAGAATTACGACCATCTCATTCGTCAGGAATGGCAACGCATCTGTGGTCTACACCAATCAAATATATCGTTAGCGAGCGACCATGTAGTATTTGGTGGACAATATTCTACTTTTATCCTAGAAAAAGGGATACAAACTATCGACTGCCATCTAATCTACCAAAAATCTGCTACTTCTACTGTTAAAATGTCTATCTTAACTTCAAATTGACAATTTGTTTCCAATTTTGCTTTCGCCCTCTCCTTACCTAACTAAACTTTGTTCTCACAATACTATAATACATGTTATAAGTTTTAGAATCCTCAATCGCCCAACTATTTTGTTCCTACAGACTTCCATTTAATTAATAATCTTTACATATATTTTATTTAATTGACTCAACCCTTGCAAGTTTTATATGTAATCGCTATGGTGTTTATGCATTATATGCATTTGAGGGTTATGGCGTTATTATGATAATTACAGAACGTTTTCAGAGCTTAAATATTAAATTAATCTAAAAAGCAGAATTAGTTGCAAAATAAATAGTAATAGTTCGTTTAAAGACACTGTTTAATTTAATAACTATTAAGTGTTACCAGTAGAAATGTCATCTGTTTAATCCAAAAAACCATTAAAACTTGTGTTACTAAAAGCAATAAGTTTTGGCTATTCTTATTACAACTAATCAAATTTATTTCAACCGAAATTATTATAGAATCCGTTGAAATCAAAAACAATTCATATGACCGCCATAGCATAGATAATAAAACCATGTAAATAATTACGTATAATATTTAATACCTGTTCAATTTCTTGTAATGCGTCATTTTTAACAAAATAAAATGAAAAAAAATAACAAACACTAAAAAAAATAACTTCCTAATGTTTCAAAAATCCATTAAAAGATCTGCAAAATAAAGATAGACTATTATATTACAAGAAATTGAACAGACCATAGCTTTAAATCCACAGCATTGAAGACTGTATATCTCAGAAAAATAATTTTATTCTATACATTTGTTAAATATAATAAGCATTTAGCATTTCTTACGTACATAAATATCATAGTTAATAATACTCACGTCACAAATTAGTTGGCATTTAATTTTAACGAATGGAAGCTACTGAGAAATAAAGTATAATAAATAATCACTTAAGTGCGGGTAGGACTCGCACACGAAGGGTTCTGAAACGACTGCCTACAGATGGCGTTGTAATTTGTCATGTTACATGGAAAACTAGATGGCGTTACTACATTGTACAATTTCCTTTGTTGTAGCGGCCATACTAACACAGAATCGGCAAAAAATCAAGAGTAACTAATACGGTTCAAGAGATACAGACCTGTGACAGACGGAATGATGACAAAGTCTTGAAGGGTCTCATTGACACCCTATGGGTATGGAACTCTAAAAATCATTCGCCAATGTAACACTAACAACACGATTTAAAATAATTCTTTATTGATTTAAAGAACAAATAAAAATTTATAATAAGAACGTCTTTGCATATTATAATATGAAGGAAAAAAATAAAACATCTATAACGTATTAGGTATTTAGCTGTGAAAATCTAGATCCCTTCGTTTAAATTAAATGTCTGTTGCTTATACTCAAACTAAAATTAATTACAAAAGGTATTCACACACACTGAAAACTTAGAACTTTGAAGGAATAAAATGTCACCAAACATTATAGGCCGCTGAAGATAGGCGAATTCTGTTGTTTTAAGCCCTAGTACCTAAAACGCATACGCAAGCTAATTTTTATATACTGTAATATTGGGGTGGGTAAAAAGTTTCTTTAAAAAAATCTAAAATATGTTTTAATATTGCAAATGGCCATAGTGTAGACTTACCTCTTGTCAGTGACATGACTGATACAAAAGTTTAGGCCAACTTCTACAACCAAAACTGGATATAAAACAATGGTCATTATAATACAATAGATATGTTAATAACGCTCAAAAATAAAAATACAATCGCGCCTGAATTGGAATAAAAAGAATATTTGCGTGATGTGTAAATGTAATATGGTGTTATTTTAATGGTATATGAAAAATTCAATTAAAATGCAAAAATTGCAATGGAGAAATAATAAAAATATTAGATATTTCAAAAATAAGTGCTGCCTACGTAAGTCCAATTAACCGTATCGTAGAGGTATTTAACTCTTCAACCGTAATTTAGAGGTATTTAATTGTAAAACACCATTGCATTGCTATAAGAACATTTTTAACGAAGTTCTAAGTTTTCATTATAAAATTAATGAAATTAAATCTTACACATGAAGCTTAAAAAGTTTGTACAAAATTATCTTAACATGTTAATCGTACCTAGCTAGAATAATTTAGTGCGTATTTTACTTTTTAAGCTAAAAACGACCTTATTCTTATCCCTATAGAATACGTTTTCGATTTAAATATTTGCTCATTTTCTTAGTTTTTATTTTATTTTTTAAGTTCATTATGTAAGTGTCCTATTTTTTATACTACTATGATTCTTATATTTATTAATTAATTTGTATAAAATTGTATTTTCACTCACATCCTATCAGTCATTTTTTATAAACCAGAAACTCAATAAAATAATCATAAAGCAATTTGGCGCCATAATTGTTTTTTTTTTAATTTCATAAAATAGGCGTACATTTTGTCACAAACTGCCCGTCACTGGCAGTGCATACGTAGATATTGTTACAAACGCGCCATCTGATGGTTGCTTTTATAGTTAATAAATAACTATGTATTTGTTACAACTTTTCAAAGGGAAGCTATGTTTTCCTGCATCAAGCAATACTAGTTTTAAGTAATATTAGGTAATAGATTAAAAATAGTTAAGTGAAAAAACGAATACTCATTTTGAGATCCATGTATAGTTTATCTAGATAGTTAAGGTGAAACTAGGTATAAAATCGCAACAGCAATAATATATTTGTATTTATAGCTATTGAGCGTTAAATTTTTAATAGTTAGTAGTTAGACAGTTGTGAATAATTGAGTTAGTGTTGTTATTTTAATAATGTAACAGAGATTATTTCTGTGGAAGCATATCTCGAGAAAAAATTGTCTTGGATTATACCATAGAGCGTACAAAATGTATAGAGAAATAGTAAAACTCACAAATTGATGATCAAATTAAAAAAATGTGATAATATACATCGTATAATTCACGCTTTTAGTAACGTAATGGGAGGAAAAAAACGAAATATGACAAGTATACTACTATACTAGAATCACAACTTTATACATTTCATTCGATCTATGGATTATACATGTAAATGGGTATAAAGTAATTTGAAATGATTTTTTCAAAGTGGAATGTCATCGTTGTTTCCATCGTGTGATATAGGTACATTTAAATTAAGCATATAGTCGTCAGCATGGATTATAATAAACAGCGAAATTGCAATTATTTGTATTTTTTTTTCATCCCTTATCATTACTAAACTGCAAAAGACCACATCTCATGGTACGTACGATTATGGTACATCATTCTTATTAAAATTTGTCAAGTATATTTTTTATGACAAGCTTAAGGTATAAAAGAAATAATTTTTTGAAGTGAAACCTTCTATAGCAATCATAGGTAGGATAAACTAAATGGAAACGCATCAACGCCATATTTATGCTTAAGATATTGCAAAATTGTCTAAAATTAATTAACAAATAAACTCAAATCGTGTTACCAATAAGTACTACCAATTATTACGTCGTTTTGTTCATGTGCACTGCTCACAAGAACCAATTGAACGCGCTCAGCGACAAAGCTGCGTCCCAAACCTCACCCTTCGCGCTCTCTCTTTCACGCATTGATACGGCATATCGTATAGTACAGTTCAGAACGCAGCAGAAGTCACTGATAGAAAAATCACTATACGGAAGCATTACGCAATAAATATCATTGTTAACTTGTGTTGACCATTTTACCATGTCATTTAAGAGATATGGTCTGTGGTTGTTTTTAGTTATAAGTTTTAACTTCTATCGGCAGCCCTTATGACTGCCAATCAATTTCCTATTTAAGTCAACTTTTCAATGTATTTTTTAAACCTAATAATGTGAAACTCAAAACTGTACGAAAACAGATGAAGCAACGTTTACTATGATATTTTATCTCTTTTACAGTGACATTTCGCTTGCAAAGATATGATGAGAAAAGCTACTCATAAGCTTGTACTATTGCTGCCACTCGATGTTGCACTATCGATAAATTATCGATTCTATCAATAAAATCGATAGCTCGCTCGATAGTATCAAGCAATTTGGTCAGGTTGTAGAACTCATGTAGTTCAACCGGGGAGGTACTACCGCCACCCTCATAATCCTCCGTGAAGCAATTTATTGTGTTTCGGTATGGAGAGGCGTGGTT
>DWNR01002620.1:0-12774 GCA_018250455.1 Polygonus leo
CATAGGCATTTAGTAAAAAGCAGTTATTTTTATATTACAAACAGACACTCCAATTTTATTTATTTGTATAGATATAAATAAAGCGTAAAATAAGGGCAGGCTTTTGTAAACGACCTAAAATGTATTATGTTACAATAATTTGGAATATTACATGAACAGTCAACAACAATAAAAAAATATATGCGATTATTTATAAATCATTTTTTAATGACTTAGTTACACCTAAATATACAAAGAATGTCGTCTGTCTCCGCATCCTAAATTTCATTTACTTAACATACTTTACAAAAATGTCATTCACACTAGAAACAAAGGTATCATAAATGTATTTCTGTAACATTATTTACAGCGAAGCTAGTTGAAAATATCATTAGTCTAACAGGATTACCACTTGTCCTCTTTCCATAGCAAAATTATAAATATCTATGTCTGTCTTCAACTTAAAGAGACTACATTTCATTTCAACGAATACTCAAGTAGCCGTAAAAGTAGAAATCTCATTAATATTTTTTAACGTATAAAGTAGTAGTAGTAGCAAACGAGCATGCAGGCCACCTTGTAGTAAGTGGTCACTACCGCCCATTGTAGTAATTATCCCCAAGTATGATTGAGTCGTAATTGAGTTTGATGGTAAGGATGTTCGCCTCATGTGCAAGTAAAGCGGCAACCACGCCTCACCAAACCAAAACCCATGAATTGCATCACAGAGAATTATGTAGGTGGCGGTGGTACCTTGAACTATGCGGTACCTTGAACTATGCCAGGTGGTAGAACTCATGTAGTTCGACCGGGGAGTTACCACCGCCACCCTCATAATCCTTCGTGAAGCAATTTATTGTGTTTCGGTATGGAGAGGCGTGGTTGCCGGCTATACTTAAACGCGAGGCGAACATCTTAGTCCTCAGGGGTAGCAACGCATCTGTGATCAAACTTAGGTATGACTTAACCGTACTTGAGGATGATTACTGATGTCCACGGGTGGCAGTGGCCACTTACCATCAGGTGGACTGCATGTTCGTTTGCTACCTTTACACAATAAAAAAAAAATCTACCACCTGTCAGAAGTAACCGTAAAAACAAAAATATGATGAACACGCTGTACATCAAAATTAACTGACGATGTGGATAATTAGACACTCGTGTTTATTATCAGCATCGTTTCCTGAAACCTTGTAACGAAATGCCAGCAATTGCGGCAGAAATATGACATCTAATAAAATCGAAATGCCGTCGCAATATGAGCAAGCGAGTGTAAAATTTCATTATTGACACGTGAATATATAAAATCCTGATGACACAATGTTTTGTCCGGTTGCCCCACATTTATGTTAACATTTTTGAAGCGAAGTTAACACTTTTGAACCGTGCATATACGGTCTAAAACTAAAATGACTAAACGGATTTTAGGACTTAAACTATGAGCGTTCTACAAATTAGTTTAATATAATATTGAAATGCTTGTGAGCCTTGAGTTATCAATATCATTCTACAATAATTACATTTAGTACCTACTATTTTTAAGTAAATTATATAAAATTTAATTAAATTGGTTGTAGCTACTGTCTAATAAATATCTATTATGGTCTTTGCTTTCCAAAGTCGTACAAAGTTGGATTGTAATTTTTTTCTTTAATTTTACTTAATTTTGGAAGTGTTTATTATACTATATATTGATAGAGCCAAAAAGAAAATATTTTAACATATGTTCAGTGTTTAGCATTCTACTGACTATTTGTACATTCGACTACTTGACTACCTTACTACCATGGGAGTACCTTAGTAGTAAATGTTAGATAAATAACAGTCATTAAACGCAGACCTTCGTTCTGTTTTGAAATCCTAACAATACAAAATTCATTTTAAGAGAGGCATGTTAATAAATTTTACAAAGATAGCCTGCGCAGTGAGGAGGGGACTATTTATCTATTATGCAACATTCTCAAAGGCAATCTCGAGGCGGGTTCGTAAGAATGCGGAGGTCATCGCAACTAAATTGCTACAATTTCGCAAACCAATTTTCTCCGAGAGGATCATAATCGGTTAAAGTATTAAAGATACGCTTTCTTGTCAGCTAGTATTATTGAAGTAGATTATACACTTCCTCTATAAAGCGTTCGATTGTAGATTATTAATATTATGATTGAATATTTGGCTTATATTTTTTGTGGCTGAGTCGAAATTCGTAATCGCGTTTACCTTATATATAAACGCGATTACTATTGTGGTATATTGTATGTTCTCGAACTCTTCCGAAACGGCTTGACCGATTTTTACGAATTCTTTGGTAGATCTGAAAATAGGTCGTAGGCTAGTTTTTATACCACTAGGTAATAAGGGTGGCCCTATCTAGATTTTTTATTGTATTTATGGACTTTTTTTATGATTCTACATTAAAAAATACGTATAAACGGCAGAGCAACATTTTGGAGTCAGCTAGCATATCAATTTAATCGTTAAATATTAAAATGAGTTCAATTACTGTTCAACGTTAGGTGAACTGCAGTCTCGTTTGCTACTTGTTATATGAAAAACATTGGGTAAACCTTATATAAAGATATTTTAATCAAGTTTATATATTTCCGTTTTCCGTAGCTTTTCCTTTAATTTTCGTTTCTTACAATGCGCAAGCCCATTTTCTCCGAGTTGAAGCGTAATCAAATAAAATATTAAATCGATTTCCTTTTAACTCATTTAAGAATTTCTCATTTAACTTTTTACCGTTAGTCATCGCTTTCTTTTTTGAGAATATATTTTACCTTTATTTTCATGAACTTTTATTTTGTAGAATGAACAGACTTGTTTGATACTGGTATGTAATGAAATCTAGCTCATGCTCCGTGTTTACGAGGGTTTATGGTAGTTGTTCACACATCGTTATGAGGTAATTCCGCCAATGTTAGTGGTGATAGCAATGACAACGACAGGCTTAGAAGTACATCGGATTATAAACTTGCATAAATTAGAATTAATATGTAATTCGAAGCATGGAATGCAACCATTTACGCAGTTCGAGATCAAATCAAAGGCACCTCTGATTTTTCAAAAAGCGAGTTAATTAAAAGTTAATAATATCTAACTCTTGTTTTGTCAAAGAAAATATTGCACCTGAAATATTACGAGAAATGTCTCAGTATGTAACCTCAACCAATATGCTGTTCAGCGAGATTGGAAGACTTTGGTCTTGTTTTCTCATTCTGAGAGGAAACTTGTGTCTAGTAGTGGAACAATAACGGGTTGTAATGATAAATATTTAACCTCTACTTATCCGTAACCAATATTTATACAGATAAGATAGAAATTAACGTTTTAAATAGTACATTATTCCTATCTACACTAAATTGCGGTTTATGGAATCTAAATTAATTTGTACGTATTTGTATTTGTAAATCATTCAGATTGTGTAATGAATTTTATCTATAGTCTCGTAATCTCATTATTGGGTGTAGTAAGTCGCTAATTATAAATAATCGCACCTAGCAGTTAGGTATTTATGTCGATAATAAAATGATTGTGGTATAGGTGAGATGGAACTAAAGCGGGCAACGTGCCTGAAGCAAGCACTCGTTATAAACTCGTTAATATTGCCATTTAAAAAAAAGATTTAGAGTTGAAATAAGCGGGTACATGCCCGTAATTTATATTTTAAAATATTAATTATTATAGTTTCTTTGATTTTCACACGTCACAAGCCTCATGAGCTCTTTCAATTGTGCAGCAAGCAATGCGAAAAGTCCAAGAATTAGGGAGACCTGACAAAAAATTAGCAACAAAAGAAAAAGAATAGGGAACCCAAAAAAAAAAATAACAAAAAAAAGGCGGGCGACCCCCACCGGCCCGCCCCCGCGACTCCGCCGGTGGCGTCTGGCCAGCGGCGCTGGCCGGACCCTCCTCGCGGGCAACCCTCCACACACTATGGCGGCGTGCCGAATACAAGCACGTCGTCCACCACCACAAGGTGGCAGATCTGCTTGGGAAGAATTTTGTTTGCTTTACTCTAATTATATTAAATGTAATAATTATGTCTATGTGTGATCTACGTTTAAAAATTGGCTATGCCCGTTTTAACTCAACCCGGGCCCATTTTGTCACAAGATTTAGTTGTAGGCCTCTTCCTTGGGCAAAGCAGGCAATCAAAGAGGTTTTGTAAAATTCTTATCTTATATTATATTTTTCGTTTCTTGATAACTTTAATTATACTTCATCGAAAAGCGTTTAATACTGAATTCCCCATAGACGGAAAAAATAATTTAGCTACGTTAAAAATATTTTTTTGTTAACTTTCCCTTAAGGTCCCTTAAGGTCCCCCATCTCCTCTCAAAGTTAATTATGTGCAATAAACAATATTATTTCATTACGTTTTTATATATTGGTATAATGTTTACACAACATAAAGCCGATATAAATCTTGTTGGACTTACACTTTTTAGGTATATCATTTAACGGATGCAATATGAAGTATAAGTAATTTGGAAGGAATTATGCCGTAGATGGAGTTATGTGTGAATATTACCGATAAAGACTTTTTTCGCTGTTTTTTTTCTTCCGATCTACCCTGGCCTAACAGTCAAGTTCAAGCCCCATGAAACAATAGATAATTGTATTTATTCACTCATTGAAATAGTATTGCATCGATTTTCATTGAGTACCTATAAGTATACTTACAATTAAGGAATACTTATGAATTTTTGAAAACAGAGGAAACAGATAAATCATTTTTCCATACACGATACATTAGACTTAAAAGAAACAAGTGCAAAGCGGTCTTTTTATAAAAGCGGTATTTATGTTTAGTTTACCTCATATTTTTAAAAATCTCTTAATTTATTTTGTTGTAAAACTTTTTTGGTTACAAGTATTACTCTCTTGATTTACTTGGAATATTCATACAATAATCTATAATCTATCTATATCTATAATCTAAATTTCGAAGGCCAGCGATACTTGTAGCAATTAGAATGCCAACACAGCTCAATATTCGCCCGTTAACTGTAACTATGGGAACCAGTAATGAGGGTACATTTCATGATTTCGGCCTCGTGTTTGTTTTGCACACATTACAACGTATGACCTCACCCACTCACGCCAGCCCCTCAAATACCGTTTATTAACAGGCCCCTGTATTTCATATTTGCATTTGTAATTCGTGAATACCAAACGCACAAATAAAATCGGTCATGTTTGTGTCGGACTCGCTCACGAAGGGTTCCGTGTCAATAGATTGCGGTGTAATTGTGACCAAAAGGAATGTAGCATACGAAAATACCAGATTTTTGTACGAGAACCCGCGTCTATTTTATTTTTTTCTTTATGAGTATTTGTTGTTATAAAGGTCGTAGTTTTACTATTGTGTGAAAATTTCAAGCGTGTTCAAGAGATAAGCTTAAAGATCTTTGTAAATACCAGTTGCTTGTATGAGGACCCTCTTTTATTTACAACTATTTTACTTTTTTAGTATTTTTTGTGATAGCAGGCAAAGAAATACATTAGTGTCAAACTAACAGACGGACTGACGGTCTAAAGGACGGATAGATAGACGGTCAGAGAAACTGACGGTCAACAGTCTTAGTAATAGGTTCCCGTTTTTATCCCTCGGGTACAGAAACCTAAAAACACAGTACCCATATAGGTCGTATGTGTAATGTGTTTGTATACGTCGAAGTAATATATACCTAAACAGCGGAATCAAAGGATTAAATATTTAATTATCATATTGTGACAATATTGGTAGGACATATGATATAATTAATTTGAGATCCTCGTGTGCAATTTTATTATTTTTTTGATATTTTTATTTCATTTGAATGAACTGAATGAATGAATTCAAGTCGGGCGAACAACGATCTGAACTCATTTGTAAATCGACCGGCAATATTTGTCGACTGCTGGCTTATTTAGGGTTCACTCACTTCAGTCTAAAACCATTAGGTATAAATAGTAATGTTCAATCATAATCACAAACCATTATAGGCCCACAGCTGGGCATAGACTCCACTCACAATAAGAAGGATTTACCCTAAAAAAATTCGGAAAATCTCGAAATGGAGGCCTACGATTCGAACCCGGAATCCCCGCGTATCAGGTGGAATTCCTTACCAGGTTGCGACCCCTTACCGGGCCATCATATAAAATACCGGGTCGCAACAATTCTGCCTGGATGTAACTTACGTAATTTTCCGTGAACTTGAATACTTCGCATTAAATAGGCGATATCGAAATAATATTATTTAAACATATTCCAAACAATAAATGGGTATTATTTTATATACTCCATGTGACCAGCTTAAGTTCAAAAATAATGAGCGTGTCATGAAGGGCCAGTGTGAACATTACCGGAACACACAGAACAATGGTATATATTAGTATTTATCTATGGAACAATGTTTGGGAAACACTGGTGTAACTAGTTTCTCAGCTGACGGCTGTCATACGTGTTTTAAGATTAAACTATGTTAAAAGCGACCAAAATATAGGGGAACTTGTAACGCAAGATTAGATTAGAAGTGTTGATATTCGTAATCTTGCCGCTCAACAACAATAACGTATTACTAGACGTCGTATGTTATTGCTCTTTATAATTTATGTATAAACACTTCCGTTTAAAAATAAGTAGTTGTGTTGTGCTAAGACAAATTGCACTACCCGTATAAGAGAAATATCCATAATAAGTTATCATAACTATGGTACTTTTATTATTTTGTTTTTCTAATATTTAATCACAAATTTGCCGAATATTCACTTTTACTTTCATTAATTACGTTCATTTTTTTTTGCAGTGAGGCGTTTCAAAATAAATGACTCATGACATGCTAGAAGTGCTAGAACTAATAAAATAACATTTGCTCATAATGAGCGTTAATCTAACTGAAGTGCAGTGTCATAGTGGGTGACAAGTGCGTCAAAATGGGTCGAAGAAACGTCAGCATGATAAGACTGGGGCGGTGTGTGGCGTTCCTCGCCGCAGCAGCGTTTCTACTGCCATTCACCATCCTCCTGATGGTGGCTGACCAGCAGTACAACTTCACCTACAACTCGAAACGGGTGTTCTACCAAGAGGTGAGTGGTCTTATTTTTTTTTTGGTGTGGTGATGAAATTTGATTTCCCCTGATTGTATTTTACTTGCATCGTGCATTAAACGTCATCTTATTAGGTCCAGTACACACATAGATATAATATATTCGCATATTCCATGTTTCACATATTTCCATTTACACATTTTTTAAACAGAAATACATTTGGGTCATATTTTATAAACTTAACTGTAGTTATCTGTGTACCGACGCGAAAACAAATTTATAGAATAACCCTGTATGTGTAACATTATACCGTATGACCGGTATTTACTTTATTAAAATTTTATAAAATAATTTCGTAGGTTTCCATTTAATTATATAAAAAAAATAATTCATGTTATTAAAAATACGATATTTATATAAATTACGTGACAAGCAAATATTGTTGTAATTTTATTAACTTCCTTTCTCATGCAAATATTTAATATAGGTATTCTATTTAATGATTAAGGTAGAACAAGCGTAGGTTAAACAATAAATAATTGACCTGTATTTAAAATCATTTCCAAATTAATTTACTTCTTTCAAATAGTATGTATAGTAGCTTCTAGATGACATAAGGCGAATTTAGGAAAAAAAATATTCTATGTTTACAGAGTGACACAAAATTTTCGACTAATTGGTGTAATTAACTTTAAAAATAAATATAGGCCAAAATTTCTTCTTTTCAGAGCGACTTCTATAAAATAAACGGGACATATTATGCGCCCGCATACACGATAACAACACCCACTAATTTAAGGAGTCAGGTAACAAACAGACATACTGTTCGATGTTGAATGTACCTAACCCGAGCCTTACACTGCACTGCGCTTATTAACCAATAACAAACAAGGCACTGTTCAAAATTAAACGATTTTGCTGTGACTAACGTCTTTAGATTAGCCGCAAACCCCCATTGGAAAGAGATCGCTTAGGCCATTAAAAGTTCCACTGAAGACGAATGGACCCATACTGAGGCGAATAGTCGATGTCTGAGCCCAACCCTCCCCTTCTAGTCCAGGTCTTCTGTCCCGGCTGAGCCCTTAGTTGGCTTGCCATAGAACCCGGTGAACCTGTATAGGCCAGTAGGGCAAACAGCACATTCGAAAAAAAGAGACTAACGACTCAGTCGTAATATTTGACTAATGAAGACTCAGTAGCTAGATTCTTAACGCTATATCTTATACCTAATGAAATCTTTAAGTAACAAGTGACATGGATTATTCAGAAATTGGTTATAAAATATAACATATTTTCAATCTATCCTAACTATCTGTCTCCAGTTGTGTTCTACATTTATTTCATAAATATCAACACAAAACTTCTACATATTTATTCTAAAAATCAAGCTTTTGGCCAATATAAATAATTTTGTGTCCGAGAGCCTTGAATTTTATTTATAAAAATAGTCTTAGGAATAAGAAAATTGTAATAATCCTCTTTATTTATTCAGCTAAGTTTGTTTATTAGTTATCATTAACTCAGATTTTTAGGTTCCTCACAATTTGTTACTCATTGTCACGTGACAACCATGTCATAGCTTCCATAAAAACCTATTTGAGTTTAGTTACGTCGCGTGCATTTCGCATAATTTTGAACAGCTCCTAAAGGTGTGATCTCATGTACAACATGCATAGAAGGAGTTTTTAATACGCAATATACACTTATATACGCAATATTTACGTGTATTAGGATCTATTACATCACAGGAACATTTTGTCTCTTCCTTTGATATTAATTTTATTCTCTTACAACATCCACTGGTGAATGGAAATTGAGTTATTTTAAGGCAGTGGTACTTCATTAGTAGTATTCAGTGATAGCATCCGAGGTCATCATACTTAAGAAATAAATGAAAAAATGCATTTCTTTTAAAACTTCCCCAAAACATGTTCTTGTCTTCAAATATAATAAATATTTTGTTAATAAACAACAACTGTAAATATCTTGTAATAATACAATTAAATAATAAGAGTTTTATTTTCCCTTCAGGCATTTAGTGGTCGATGACAAAACTAACATTTAATTATAGGTTAGTTGTCACTAAGAGGTTAAGACCCACTGTTTTGTGACACTGCCATGTCATAAATCTGGATGAATGGAATGGAATCTACGATATTTTCTAAAAATACTTAATAGAATATCAATTAAAACCTACCAAATGTTTTTAATCATTCAAAACTCGTGACAATAGAATTATCGATTTCTAAAAAGCGGATCTCTATCAGACTCTTATCTTAAGTCGCTTTCGGGCAATATCGTATAGTTTGTTTTATCCGACTACTTACCTCTATTAAGCAGGTCAATATCGCAATCTAACACGACTTTTATAAAAAGATCTAACTGCGATAACCGTATCCGATCATTCCTCATACATAATTCCTAGTACAAGATAAGTGTTAGGTTACTAAAGATCGTAAACATTTCGGCACTATCCATGCATTTGTACTGTGATCACATAACACACAAAGGTCTATAGACGACTCTGCACGTCCCGCAAGCAGCTGTACACGTCTAGTGAAGCGAACGACGTCGCGGTGTATGTTTGTGTATGTAGATAGTAAGCACTAACTTGTGATTGTGATTGCATAAGGTTTTAATTTAGAGTAACAGGGAATTTTAAGGTTCAACTTTGTTTCCACCGCATAGAAGATGTTTGAGCTTCTGTTGGAAGGGTTATTGGTCATACTTATACAAAGGGCGAACATCTCAGTCCTCAGGGGTAGCAACGCGTCTTGGTCGAAAGAGAAGGACTTGAATTCTGTTTGAGGTTGATTTGAGTATTTCGTGTAAGTTAGTGATGGTGATGTAATATTAATGCTTATTTGAATCTTTTCGTATAGTCCTGTTAAATAGCAACGTTTTTATGACCGTTTTCAGGACACTAGGGGATTTTTGTTTTTTTTTCAAATGCCTAAAATACCAATGACTATTCACTGGGTGTAATATATACTTAATTTGTACCATGTTTTTACTCCAATTTTGTGTGCAGGTGTGCTAAAAATAATGTCGCTTAAACGGTGGTGGTGGTTTGGATGGTCGTATATATTCTTAACTATGTTATTAATATATTTAATATTCCATTACTTTATTACACTATCATGGAAACTTAATACAAGTACTTCAAAATCACTTATAAAACTAATTCGTGTAAAAATCAAGAAGCATCTGTTTTCGACGACTTTCGACTGGAGAAGAATTAGGAAACTCAAGGGGTGTGAATACGTGTTTTAAAAAAATGTGTACCAATTTTTTTTTAAATATAGATAGCGTTATCTAAAGCCGGAGTAATACATACTTTGCACTATTTATCGAATAATTTATTGTACTGTATATTCGTATAAAGATACTTCAACTAAAATTTAAGATATAAAAATATATAAGAAAAATATTGCGTTCAAGCGTAAGAATGAAATCATAAAGTTAAGTATTTTTATTAAAATTGAATCAGAATTTATTTTAAGCTACATGTAATTCTTTATAAAAAAAACAGGCTACATTTCATATTTACCATGAATAAATTTGATGTGGAATCCGTAAGACATTGTTATAATTATTAAAGTTATTCAATCTAGTCATGTTCAAAGGAGATTATTTCTTGCATATAAAGATATTCGAAAGTATTCCAATTTCAATGAAGTTTTGCATATTTATGTAACTACGAGTAGGTCCCACTTGAGAGACAGGATAAATTTACAAGTCAGATCTAATCTACTTTAAGATCTCACCTTTTAAATCACAGCAATTGTTATAGGTATCCAATAAAACAAAGAAATAGAGTCTCATACCTGTTCATAATGTTATTTTGTTCCTATAAATACATATTTGGATTTTGTACAGAACCTGGCACTAATTTAGATCTCCATTCTTTTTGCGGCGAAGCCCACAGCCAAGCATAGTTTGTTGTGGTGTTTTGGTGGTCTATTCTACGTATAGCGACGATACATACGAGTATATCGTGGTTTTGTATTGCAATGCACATTTACAGATACTTACAGTAAATTTCATCTATACAAATAAACTGGTTTTTACTAAATGCCTATGTATTTATGCACTCGATGCTCCTTGCCAACCCCGTTAGAGATTTGGCGTGAAGATATGTGTGTGTCTATGTATGTATACACGGTACATATACTAAAAAAACATTTTTTTACAATTTTTGTCTCTGGAATCTCTGGAACGGCTGGACCGATTTCGGGACGGGACAATCACTGGCAGATATCTGATGAAATAAGGAGTAAGTTAGGTTACTTTTATTTCAGAATTATATAATATAATATGGACGCGGACCGAATTCCACGCGGGTGGAGCCGCGGACACAGCCAGTATAGGTATAATATAAGTCAGTCCTCGTATTAATAAAAATCCGTCTAGCACATTATATTTTTTCCTTTTCAGACAGTTTTCAGTCAGGCAATTCAACAATTTGTATGCCCCGTCTTCTCTTTAAAAGCAATTAATTTATAACCCCAAAGACCTAGTAGTTACAGCGCTAATCTTCAGCGGCAAAAAGCAACATGCTTTTAAATTAATGTAGAAAAAACACATCGTAATTATTATATATAGTGCCCTGAGGTCGGTACGGTCAGCACCATAATTACGATCATGTGCCAATATGTAGTTGACGTGAACAGATACAGTTAGAAACACTATGAACTTTATACACGAGCAAAGTTTTTTAAGCGTTATTCAAATAATTATAAAGTTCAAAATAGCATGGCCTGTTTGAAACAAAGCTATTATGTATTATTTTAGAGAAAATGCGTCGAATAAGACATTCCGTACCGTTAAATTGTTCTAACTTCTACTTACTTGCTACCTAATGATGGTAATAGCTATGGCAATGATCAATTTGAGCGTAAAAACCCTCGACTTTCAGCACTTTATTTTTATAGTACAAAGGTACTAAACGAGCATGCAGTCCACCTGATGGTAAGTGCTCATAGCGGCGGCTGTCCATGGGCGCATGGACATCAGTAATCATCCCAAGAACAATAAAATCATAACTAAGTTTGTTCACAGATGCGTTGCTACCCCTGAGGACTAAGATGTTCGCCTCGTGCATAATTTCCATTTATTTGCAAATTTTATTTTTTATGCGATTAAAAAAAAGATAATATTTTTTATGCAATTAAAAAAAGATTTTATGGTAATTATAAAAAAACATTCGACTCATGAATAGATGTTCACTTGTGCGTTGATTAAATTTAGGTATATTTTTCAAAAACTATGATTCAATATACTAGGAACGTAACCATACCCATACCATATTGATATTCAAATGGATCTATAATAATTATTGAATTACGTGAGATCCGCTTGAAATAGGGTTGGCTAGTAGGAATAGATATAGTTCATAACAATAATCTATACATCTATATAAATAAATAAAACTGGAGTGTCTGTTTGTAATATAAAAATAACCGCTTTTACTAAACATATGTATACATGGTACATATACCAAAATAACATTTTTATACAATTTTTGTCTGCCTGTCTGTCTGTTTGTTCCGGCTAATCTCTGGAATGGCTGGACCGATCTTGCCCGGACTTTCACTGACAGATAGCTGATGTAATAAGGAGTAACCAGGCTACTTTTAGTTTAGACCGATTTCCACGCGAGGGGAGCCGCGGGCTACTCGTCAATATAATAAAAACTTTTTAACTAAAAATAGAACCGACTTCAAGATGAACTAAAAAGTGAAAAATAATTAATAATTT
>DWNR01002621.1:0-12772 GCA_018250455.1 Polygonus leo
ATAATATATATTATATAATAAATGATAAAATATATTTTTAACAATACATATTCCGTGAACGTAACCTAATATTTTGATTAATGCATTATTATCATATAAATCCTAATCACTTTTGAAGATCCGATCCTAATCCAATCTAAACGAAATATTTTAACCCAATGAGTTCCTAGCACTTCAGTTATTACGAATAGTACATAAATCCCTAACAAAGCAGGCAATGCGTACTACTCATGCATTTGGCTGATATTGCCGCACACGTGCTACATGCGTTGATTTTAAAATTTTGAATTGTGCTTATTGCATTGTCTTCATGTGGATGTGTCATATCAAAAATAAAAAGAAAATTAATTTATTCAAGAAATTAGCTTCGTTTCAAATTCAGTAGTGTTCACACACATTTATGTGAGTGAAAGGATACATTAGAATTTTATTCAATGCATTATTTCATTGCATTGCATTGTTACAGAATTTATTTATTGCAATAATATAAATTCAAGTAGGTTTCTACTTTACATATGAATGCAACTAGACATGTAGACATCAAGTTTAAGGTGCATGAAATATATGAAAATGAAAATGAAATATATTTGAAATTTTAAACTCTGTAAGATATGTTATCTGGAATAAATACATTTTCATTATTGCTAAATTCAGTAACAATGTATTGTGCATTTATATGCAAATTATCAATGAATTTATATAATGAATTTGTAATTTATATACCTTACTTCTTTGTAAATTATATTTAATTTGTAGAAAATGATGCTTGAAATGTAATTTAGGCATTATTTACTGATATCTCTAGACCTAAATAGTCACGTCATAAGGAAAGTCATTATAATTTGCTTTTGTATCATAATTTGTGCACTCGTAGATTACTTAACTCAAGGTAGCATTTGTATTTTTTTGTACTTTATTATGAAACACACGTCACGCTATCCTTGGTGTTAGCAAATAATTGTTCCCATTAACATATTTTTATGCTCACTTTAATTTACCGTTGTTTATGTTATTAAGTTATACGATTCTACACCTAGCTGACGCTTGAAATAATTTACGAACGTTGTAATTGGTAAGTTGTCACGAACAAACACACTGTCACTACTACGCGTACTACGAATTCTTGCCTACTTATTTGATTTCACACAAAATACATTGAAAAAACATTAAAAAAACAATTACACTGTCTGATGACGAAATTAATTTACTTGTCTTCACTTGTTGAGTGACATTTATCTACCATGAACTACAAAAATATTTATTTGTTTCTTTTTCTTTTTCGATAAATGTTTCGCCGTTTCTTCTTCATAATAAAACACCTTTAAAACGGTAATAGCTTCCGACGTTCAAAAATTGTTATGAGAAGAATCTATTTTTAATAAAATATTTTGATTTCGATTGTTTTTTAATAAGGTTAATCACAGCATATCCTCATTACGCTACCGCTCGAGCTACAGAGTACGGGCGTGCCGCAGCCGGCTCTTGCGGCCATGTGGTCCGCATCCTGCCCTCACCTTGTCCACAGTTCAGGTTGCAGACGTATGGTACGTAGGGTACGTATTGGAAAAGAAATTAGCTTTCTGGAGGCGTAACCTAAAAGCAATTGCGTGATATTTAATTTTAAAGTACGAGCGAGAATACTGCAGTGTGATTTTGTTTATGAATCTTAAATAAAATTCACCGTTTTAGCAACTTTTTCTTGTACCGAATGAAAAAATAATAAGTAAATATCGTATATAGACATTCGTGACTCGCTTCAACATATAGATGTTTATAATTAAGAAAGATTTCAGAATAAAATAAAATTAATAGATAAACTTTAAAAAGTCGTTAAAATTTTTAACCGTAAGTTTATTAATGGTTTTGATTTAGAATTTGGCACTCGAAATAAAAGTAGTTTTCTCTTTATCAATAATAATCATCCAAAATTTGATACAGCATCAAATTCCCAGTATTGAAGACATTCGTGAATTTCAAATTGATTTCTACAGTACGCTATAGAAGCAGTGACGGATGGGTCGCTTACGCTTACGTTCTGCCTCTCATTAGTTCCAATCTCAAACAAATATCACGTTTCTTGCCAATGCGAGTTTGAGTAATACCAAACGGTTTGTTTATGATTACTCCAAATTCAGACATTTCTAACTGACGAAGGAGTCGTCAGTTAGAATTAAATCTTCTTCAATCTGAATTTCAAGTTCCATCATAATTATGACAATATTTCAAACAAAGCTTCGACCCTTTATACGCAATATAATATGAGTAATGTTCTTTGTCATATGGTAACTGTAATAAGGTAGCAGTCATTATAACGGCTTTTTATTTTGCTAATAATTTAAAATTATTTATTATTATAATTTTATATATATACTTTCAAATAAATAAAATTAAGCAAGCAAAAAAAATGTAGCTTTAATGATTTTTAAACTGTTTTTATATGTTTTAACTGCCATTTGTTGTCAAAATATAGGAAAAAAATTGAATCGTTTTTGAATCTTATAAACAAAAATTTTTCAAGAAGAATAATTTTCATTTCTTGTTTGCAAACCTAATCTCATCACAAGAAAAAAAACAAATTATTTGAAAACTTTCGATTAGTATATATTTTAACTGAAATGATAATTGTATGAACTTACCTTATGACTAAAATGTAATATTAAATTATAATGGGTTCTTCGAGAATCGTCGACATAAGTGGCAAAATTCGGCCTATAAATAAAGATTTGTATTAAATTTATTCGGACAGTCTCGTAAATAAACTATAAATTTATCTCTATTCTGGATTTACATTTCCTTAATGTTATAATCAGGACACCTGATGGAGAAACTTAATGTAATATAGTACATTCATGAGTTATGAATGTAGGTAAATGAAGTACATTTTTTGTATTATGTTTTAAATGCAGTGAGCAATAAACTCATTTCACAAAAATTCAATAAAAACATTTACATTCTTTATTACGGAAATAATCATCATGTTTACCAACTTTAAATGTAACTGAATTAAATAAAGTTAAAATAAAAAATATTTATTTGAACACAATCGATTAAATTACTTCTGATCAATGACGTTAGTCATTCAATCGAAAAACTACCAACATTTATGCTTCAGCAACCAAGAAACTCATAAAAAATGCAACAAGTAATTTGATCCAATAGTACAAAAAAGCAGTTGGCATGTACAAAAAAATATCTGATTAAGGAATTCTGTCATTGATAACGGTGAGCGATAATGAAAATAAATACTCAATAACCTTTGACAGGAGAGGAGATATTCGCATGAACTGTAGATATTACGATCTTTTAACAGGTGGTGACAACTCATGTAGTTCGACCGGGGACATACTACTGCTTTCCTCACAATCCTCTGTGAAAAAACTCCTGTGTTTCACTGCCGCCCATGGACATCAGTAATCATCTCCAGGTAGGAAATCATACCTAAGTTTGATCACAGATGCGTTGCTACACTGAGGACTAAGATGTTCGCCTCGTATTTATGTGTAGCCGGTAACCACACCTCTCCAAACCAAAACAAAATAATAGCTTCACGGAAGATTATTGGTGGTACCTCCCCGGTCGAACTAAAGGAGTTCTACCACCTGGTGAACCTCTACTATTAATCTCACGCTTAAATACGCTGTACGCTTCAATCGCACTTGGGTTGATAACAAATTTTCATGGCTCCCGTGACCGCTTGCCATTACAGGTGGACTGTATGCCTGATTGCCATCTTTAATCGATAAAAACTTACATACTAACATTATCTTATATACTAACATTATCTTATTATCACTACCTAACTAAATACATAGTGTTTTGGTGAAACAAATGAACATCGTTCGAGTGAATTTTCTCCTTAATAAATTTTATTCCCCAGACAAGAAAGTAAAATGACTTCCGTCCACCATCACTAACGCATCAAATATAGCACGGATATTCTCTACGAATGTATTTATAGAAGTTTCTTTGACGTTTGTCCTCTTAACTCAGGGTCGTGACCTTGGCAAATTTGTCAGGCTATCTCCAGTACTGCCCAATCATATGTGAGATGCTTCATTTCCTGAAAGTATTACGTATGTATTTAACGATATACCAGTATGAGCATTTTCCATTGCGTTTCTGAGACGCTCGCTCATAAATATTAGTTTTTCTAAATATCGTAGAAGTCTTCTATATATTGTTTACAATATGCTGTAATGTGTATGTTCAGAGAGAGAGCCTGTTGTGTGTTTTAAGTTTAAAAGAATCGATAAACTGCTCCTTATTGGAATTAAGCAATTTGTAAAATTTATAAATACATGCTAGCAATCTTATTGGTTCGATACTTCAATTTCTAGGTCCCAGAAAAGTTTACTTAATTTATGTTATATAATATTCGTTCCTCAATATTTCTTCTTATTATTTTTTCATGTGAACGTAGCAAAGGAGCAAGCAGTCCACCTGATGGTAAGTGGCTGCTGCACTGCCGCCCATGGACATCGGTAATAGTCCTCGAGTTCAATTAAATCGTACCAGCGATTATTTGCTATTATTGCCCTTAGGACTAATATGATACGTGTGTTCTATTTCCCCATACCATTTCTAAACCTTTCACAGACATCTTAAATAGTTTTATACAAGAAAACTGCTCTTAGAAAATTGTTCACATTATAACGTTTATCGTACACAGTATGGCACTTTGGTAAGCGATTAAAACTGAGGTAATCATTTTTTTCTTCTACAACGAATAATTGTTACGATCTGTTAATGAGCGAGAGAAATTTTACGATTTGACACTGGAGTTGATTTTATGTCGTTGTCTAACCTTCAAGCTAAACTAACTTGATGCTTAGAAAGTTATAACGTAAACAAAAGATTAACGTTTGAAGTATAGGGGAATTATGAGCAGATAATAACTTACAGTTGGTATATGGAGGGAAGGAGGATGTGATTAAATATGTATACAATAGTATTGTGATTAAATATGTATACAATAGTATTGTGATTAAATATGTATACAATAGTATAGATTTTAGAATAATGCGTTTGTTAAAAAATAGATTTACATACATTTACATTATAGATTACCTAAAGAAGTGAGTCTGTTTTTGTTATACTTTTTTATTGCTTTTTATTTATTATGTGTGCAACATAAAATAAATAGTTAATATATGTATAAATGTAGCTACTAACAAAAATAAAAATATATAAAGACATACAGAAAAATAGGAGAATACCTTCTCCTTTTCTAAAATTGTCATCAGATAGACTTTTAATTTAAAAAGAACTGTATGGTTCGCATCATAAATCTTTCGATTTTATCATCGTTACTAGTTGGGCACTAATATTGATTAGGTAATGTTGTACTGTGACATTAACTTTCATATATTATATGACCCATGGAAAAGTTTAAGTTTTATAAATAATCGGTTTTTCGGTCGGTTTTTAACCAAATTCGGCAAAGCCTACAATAGTATGATTTTATATATGTTCATTAGTTCTCACATAATTATTTCTTGAACTACCTGCCGCAATTTTTTTACTAGTCATACGCCACGTGAAGGCATACTATGTTCAATATAGTGCTTTCTAAAGAGGTCTAATATTACACAGGTCTTAAGAAAAGACTTCAAAATATATTTAATTACTAGCTGTTGCACGCTGCTTCGTTTGTTTATTTTCTTGGAATAGCATAACAACAAGCTATTTATTAAATTATGAAAGGTATATAATGTTCATCTTTACAAGCTTCTTATTCACTAACTCATGTCGCAAGTGTTAACACACCAATTGATATTTTTAGTGGAGAGTGAATGATATTTCCTGACTTCTCGAATTGTGAGTAAATTCGTAAATTGTTGAAAACTATTCCCGTATTTTCAGGAACACAATTATTCCAACACAAAGCTAAAAGGTCAATTGTCAAAAGGAACGGTAAAGGTATTGCCATCCTATTTTGAACAAACCGTAGTAAAACAAAAAGGCTCCGTCCAACAGAACTATAATCAAGTTGTCAATAACGTCAACTTGTGTCAATGTCAAAGTGGATTTACATGTAGATTGGAAAGTATTCCTCTGAGGCCCAACTCTGTTACACTTTGAAGTATATTTAGCTACCCACGTTGTTGTGTACAGGAGAGTCTTCAATATCAATAAGTACGTATAAATTATGAAATGAGTAGTAGGTAGATAACTATTTCGCTAATGCATAAAATCTACGACAAAAGTAAGAACCTACGAGATTTTTAAAAAACGTATGTGGAATTGCAGTCTTAGCTTGGTCCCGACGCATTTCCAGTTTAGCTCTAACCTGGTCTCAACTGCTCCTCGGTATTAAGAATTTGCGACTACGAGATTATAAAACCATCAGAGTATCAATGTTTATTAAAAAAAAATATTCTGCAAAAAACATCGGTTAAAAAACAATAACATTTACGGTAAAACCATCGATTGAGAGTTAACACTTCCGTACGACGAATATATCACAAATTGTATCCTTGACCGATTCCTCAAATATCCTATGCTGAAAACGTAGGCGCCCGAAATAATCGAGTAAATTTATCCTAATCGATGTAGCTTCAGACAAAGAATAGACTATGCACCATCGGATATAGAATCGAGGATTCTGTCCAATTTGTATCGTTACTAATGGATTAGGTGTTTCGTGACATTTAGTTTTAGTGTTTATTATTTATTTTAATTCTTTATAAAATCCACAGTTCATAATATAAAATACGTGTATAGCTAATATACTAACACTTATAGACAATATCGGATTTACAATTTTTAAGCCATCTACTTATGATTATACAACAGTCATAAAGGAACATTGTTATCTGCTACCTGCGTGCAGTGTATGCAAGCATGCATGCATGTGTGTATGTGTGATACAAAGGTGATACAAATATCAGGATATTAGATTTATATATGTAGGAATTTATTTCTTTATTTAACGTCCATAAGTCTATATCTTTATTATATTATTTAACAGTAATATACGCATATGTAATATCTATAATTTACAAAAACAAATAACTACCTAAAAAAAGCAAAAAGGGAACAAAATACATACAAAAATAAAAAACAAAAGTACTACCATAAAAATAGTCCCCATCACTGACGATAGGTATATCTACTACAATATCAATAGGTAGGTAAGTATACTTAATGTTTATTAAGCGATTACTCAGCAATTGAGATGATGTAAACATAAGGATGATTTGTCAGAATAGACTCACAGCTGCATTAATATTTTTTTAAACAACTTACACAACTGATTTTACAGAGAAAACAATTCTCAACTCGACTCAAGTCTCTCTTTTCATTTCGATAAAAGTTCACTATAGTGGGCGCAATTAATTATAGACGATTTTTTATTTATTTCTAAATTAGTTATATACAGATTTTATATGAATTAGATTTTAGAATATTGCGTTTGTTAAAAAAATACATTTACATTACAGTTTACCTAAAGAAGTGATTCTGTTTTTGTTATACTTTTTATTTATTATGTGTGCAACATAAAATAAATAGTTAACATATGTATAAACGCAGCTGCTAACAAAAATAAAAATATAGAAGGACATACAGAAAAATAAGAGAATACCTTTCCCTTTTTTAAAATTGTTTTTAGCTGTGTTCAGATAGACTTTTATACTTTAATTTAAAAAGAACTGTATGGTTCGCATCATAAATCTTTCAATTTTATCAATCAAAAAATGAATGAAACTTATTAAAGTATCCCCAAACACAATTAAACCTTTCCTTTGGAATATTTCGGTACAAAAATACAGTAAACAATACCACGTCATGTGCAATTTGTGGCTTCCAACATTCAGCTGTCATAGAAAGTGGTGCAGACCGGCAGCGTCTATGAATTATTGAGTTACAGACTGCTATTTCGAAGATGTCAGGAAACTTATAGCGACATTTTTGCTTGGTGCTAGCTATAAATCAAATATAAGGGACTAATTGCAGTTTATATAACCTACGATTAATGATAGTACCTAATAATGATACTTATATGTTATTTTAGTCTAAAAGCTGTCTACTACGTGGGGGCTTGCGCCTACGTATTTGAGTGTTCATTAGTGGACTCATTGGTAAAATTTTCAAGTAAGATTATTCCGAAAATAAGACGCAGTTTTTACGTATAACGTAACTTTTGAAAGTATAAAAAAAATCATGGCGTTTGACACTAAGTAACTATACAATTTTATATGCTCTTTATTTTTTAAACTATTTATAAATATTATTTTACGCTAATAAAGTTTTTTTCTAATATAGTAACTAATATATACCTATGTTAAAAGTTATAATGACAATTTGTTAAAGACAAATAATTAATTAGCTCTAAATGCTAATTCAGAACCTCGTGAAGACATCATACTACTCCTGAACTCCATTGCGTGGATAATGCAGAGTATACAGGTTCGACGTCCGACCAGGCAGCCGATATTTGAATTATTTGAATGATGAATTAAGATTTTCATACTTAATCTAGGTACAGTCAACTTAGTGGATGTTCATGGCGCCCAAAACGAAGATAACCCTATTGGTGTTGAGTGAAGAAAGCATTATTTTGTGCAAAACCATCACCGACCTGCTATTCTTTTTGAATGAGAAGAATATGCTAATTGTGGGTTGGTTGCCATCACAGCATTGTAATTTATATAGCTAGGTTTCTTGAAGATACATATATTCAAAAAACGAGGAATCAAAACATTGAACCTCTGTAAGATGCAAAATCATAACCTTATAACTAGCATGACTGATATCACAGCTATTTTCTGAACTATTACCCTACAAAATACCGTAGAACAATATTTCAGATTATCGATCATAAAATTACAAAATACATTCATGTACAAAATACAGTTCATAACTACGCTTGCAGGTGCTTTCAGAGAAATGAACAGTCGGACGTGAGTAACTCCTGACGGTCGATACGTCTCATCTCTGCACCGGAGGCTGAGTAATTGCCGCTATTTTTGGAACTTTCTGGAATCAATATCGCCAATTAGGGAAACGATGCGATCAAGGTACTCATAATTGTAGTGTTTTAAAGGTGGGAAGAGGAGAAAAGCAAATTTAATAAACGAATATTCTTATCAATAGGTGCTAGAATTTATGGAATTCGGTCCAATATCCTCATAATCCTCATAATTCCTTCTAGTGTTTCCGTTTTAGTGAGGCTAGCTATATATACACGCATAGTTAGCGACCCATCCTCATCAGAAGTGGTTCGAAGTTAATTTCAAATGTCTATGGGCGGCATCATCAGACTAAGCAGAATGTTTGCTACCCTTATATTATAAAAAAAAAACTCGTGATAACCTAACTTAACTAACAATTGACGGTGACGCGTTTGGTTTATTATATCAGTGAAAATCGGTACTAGCAATGAAATATGTACCCCAACGAAACGTCAGCAGCTGCAGCTACAAAAACTAAATACTTAAGTTAGGCTTTAACTCATGGGGTTGGTCATGTGAGTTTGATATAGCTTAATTATGTACAAGTATTCATCTTTTATATCTGGGATTCTTAAAAAAATATTGTTTGTTACAATGATGCCAAATTAAAAGTCGACTCGACTACTACATTCTTCATCACACAAATATATCGGATCTAACACTTGACCAATCTTTACTGCACAGAAGGTGTGTCTTAAATTAAATATTTTATCTTCCAGCGCTCGGAATCCCTCACTCCATTGATTCGAGAGCTACCGATATAGACGCAATTACTCAGCGGCACAGAATCCGAGACGGTAACCGTCAAAGTGCTAGCGAACAAACGTCAGAGTGTTTGATTTTGAGAGCATTTCAAAACAGCAGCCTCAACTGTTTTATTTTGTTTTAAACTAGATATCAAAGGCATGAATTCGACGTAGTAAGTTGTATTTTTTGTCCACGCATAAATAAATATACCTACGTCACAACTAATTATTTTATTATTACAGCTCGGACTGAGAAAGAGACGGAGTAATGACAAGTGCGAAATGGTAGATTTTACACACTTTTGAGATTTTTTAAGGTAGCACGCGAGCATGTAGCCTACGTGATAGTAAATGGTCACTGCCGTCCATGGCCGTTAGTGATCATCCTCATGTACGATTTAATCGTTTAAATCGTACTTGAGGTTGACCACTGATGTGTTTCTACCCTTGATTACTAAGACGTTCGCCTCGCGTTTCGGTACAGCTGGTAAACATGCCATTCCAAACCAAAGCACAGTAAATTGCTTCACAGAGGATTATGGGGGTGGCGGTGGTACCTTCCCGGTCGAAATACATGCGTTCTTCCACCTGGCAGATTTATTTTGATAATCACTCTCTCTTTTGGTATGTAAATTGTTGTGCTATGTTATGCATCACCAAAAAGCAAATGACAATTCGCTTACTCCACTTCTTCGATTACTTCAGAAAATTGCTAGTTTGGAAAAACTGAATGCTTTTATCACTTTATAATGCAAAAGTGACTACAGTTAGTGAACTAATAGAATTATGTGCATTTAGAGATAATAGGGCACTTATAGGAAAAATATCGGAATCAAATTGAAGTGTACTTAGTGTGTCCTATAAACTTCTTTAATTTATCAAAGCCCCGCGACTTAATTTTAACTAATGAATAGGAATAAAGCTTTGAAACAAAGGGTTTTGCTAATAAGCGGTTTGCGGCAAATCCACAATGAAAGCTTGTTGTATGGTAAAAGGAAAATATGATGATGATTTAGAAGTTATAGATGTAACTATTGAACTGATTAAAATATAGATATATTTTCTATAGAATCTCATTCATCATTATCATCTTCACCGTAACCATGACTTACCGACACAGTGTTAACTAGAGGTCTCGTCTCAGATCGAACATATGTATATAGGCCATAGCCATATTCTACCAAGCTTACCAATACTTTATTGGTGCACTTTACAACCCTTGATTATTTTTTTTTAATTCCGACAATTCCTTAATCGTATACCTACATTATTTTGATTTCTTTCACTGAGAAGTAAGTGATTACTTTGTAATCAACACAATTTCGATCTTCAGAATGAGGATTAGTTAAAAAAAATCTCATCTCAACCAGAATATATACGAAACATGTCCAGACAATGAGACTAGAGTAAAAAAAAGATACAAGACAATATTATTAAATATATTGGCGAAGACTAGCATACATTACATAGACTAGCGTACATTTGCATCTACATTTACATTACATTTTCATTTTATATTAATGATTTCATTCACTGTGAGAAAGTAATAATGATTACTTTAATATATTAAGAGAAATCAGATATTCTTAGGTTTTGCAAGGAGCTGATGTTGAAAAATCTCATTCATTCTAGAACATTACCCTAAAAGTACACATATAATAAGACGACGGTAAACAAAACGTTACATGACAATATTACCAAATATACCAGCGACGACAAGCATCTACATTTGAACGTGAGAAGTCTTTTACACACATACCTTCTTATCAATAAGTAAGATGTTGGCACACGTGATCCAGCACCCTGCCAGTAGGCGGATCACATGCCAGCTGCCCCACACACGTGGAGTACGCTCAATGAAGTGGAGTACATCTTTGAACTTGTCAGACACTGACAGTGTTGAAATGGGTATGCGATAGGTTTTTGTTATTGAAAAAAATCGTATTTGCTTCTTACTACATATTTTACCACAGAATAAGTGGTATAAATGATATAGACATATAATCTGGTTAAAACTTAATCCGCTCTAAGATTTTTCTGAGGAGGTAATTCTATTGTACCCTTAAAACTAGAATATTTATAAACTAGTATACATAGTGGTAATATTAGTTTATTATTTTACTTTTTCTTACTTCTGAAAAATCCGCACGGATACTCGCCGCCCTAGAAGCCAGACGGTAGAAAAATAGTTTAACTCTATTTCAATTAGGCAGAAATGTGATAGCGGACATATAATTGGATTCTGTCACTTACTATGAAAGTGAGATTTTTTCCACAAAATTGTGATTGCACGCAGAGTGTGTAAAGAAGATGTAAAGACCTTTTTTAGACCTTTAGTCTCTCTCTCTCCCGCTGCGTGTTTGACGGGTGATACGAAATATAACGTATGGACCGCCTACTAATAAATTGTTAACACTACATATTATTATATGTATAAAGTAACTTGGCACACGTGATCCAGTAACCTGCCAGTAGGCACACACAGATCACATGCTAGGTGCCCCACACAATAGAGTATGCTCAATGAAGAGTCCACCGTTAAACTCGTCAGGAACTGACAATGTTGAAAAAGATTTTTTTTTGTGTAAAGGTAGCAAGCGAGCATGCAGTCCACCTGATGGGAAGTGGTCACTGCCTCCCATGGACATCAGTAATCATCTCCAAGTTCGATGAAATCATACACAAGTTTGATCAAAGATGCGTTGCTAGCCTTGAGCATTTCGATGTTCGTCTCGTGTATAAGTATAGCCGGCGAATACGCCTCTTAAAACCGAAACACAAAAATTGCTTCACGGGGATTATGAGGGTGGCGTCATATAATCGTGTTAAATCGTACTCGTATCTAAGTTTAACTTCATAGGAGGAAATCTTATTGGCTTTAAAACTTGTCCAGAAATGGTCGACGGTAATTGTAACGGCAAATCACTGCTTTTATTCTGTCACTCTCTCTTCATGTTTATGGAGGGTTAATATAAGACCGCCTAGTAATAAATGCTAAACATACATACATATCTTCACGCCAAATCCCTAACGGGGTAGGCAGAGAGTATCGAGTGCCAAATGGCACGGTTC
>DWNR01002622.1:0-12771 GCA_018250455.1 Polygonus leo
CAACATGATGTGTCGAAAATAATCATAAAACTTCACGCTTCATTAAAAAAATGCATTTTTATTATTCTTTGTTTTTTATTTATTTAAATTATACAAAAATTTTGGTCTTTTATTTATCGATTGAGGCAGTACAAAGTCTGCCGGGTCAGCTAGTCTCAAATACAATTTGTCGTACTTGGTTGAATACAAATTTTCATGAGCTGCAGCGACCATTTCCAAACTAACTATAGCTATGATCACCTGTATTGAGTTTATAGTTCCAATATGTGCTGGAGTTATCATAATATGAGATTATAGTAATCTCATATTATGATAACTTTTCACACCATTTCCAACTTTACAAAAGCTATGCTCACCTGTATTTTGGTTTATAGGTTCAATGTATTGGAAGGGACATTATTTAGCCAAAAGCCTTTAATATAGTAGATAGTTTAACATCCCGGCTACATCATTTCCAACCTAACATTAACTATACACACCTGTATTGCAATGTCCTATAAAAACACAGTGGATATGATTCTCCTAGGAGCATTGATCGCAGTAGATAGTATAACATGCCCAACAAATCATTTTTAACCCGACAATAGCTGTGCTCACCTGTATTCTAGTTTATAGCTCCAATATATAGGAATGGATATTATTTACCCACAAGCACTGATCATAGTAGATAGTACAACATTCCAACTACATCATTTCTAACTTGACAATGGCTGTGCTCACCTGTATTGCAGTTTATAGTTCCAATGTATAGAAATGGATATTTAGCATCCAAAAGCATTGATCTTAGCAGATAGTTCAACATCCCGATTAGAAGTGTATGTGGATAATGCCAGGTGGTAGAACTCATGTAGTTCGACCGGGGAAGTACCACCGCCACGTTCATAATCCTTCTTTAGGTTAGGAGAGGCGTGGTTGATGGCTATACTTAAACGCGAGGCGAATTGTGTCCTAAACGGTAACAACTCATTTGTAGTCAACCTCAAGTACGATTTAATCCTACTTGGGGATGATTAGTGTCTATGGGCGGTAGTGACCACTTAATATCAGGTAGACTCCATGACTGCACCTGCAAGTGGATTAAGACGAAAAAAAAGATGGACTGCAGTAAATACCTACTTACTTGATACACAAACTAACGTACTTATTTCAATGTAATCTTGAAGCAGAAATCGATTTTAAAATCAAAAGTAACTTACATTAAAATACTTTTCTTTGTTTGCAACATTATCACAGAAGTATTCTTTGTAAGAGTAACAGGTTTATCGAGCAGTAACAGTTACAAGTGAATTATGTCAGGGCTGTAAATTCACTAGAGTGAGTAGATCTCCCTTTACGACCTGTGAAGTGCGCCACATTCTGCACCGAATGCATTCGGCGAGATAGGTTTAAATGTTCGTATAGTGGCTTCATTCAATCTATTGTCAATCGTTCTCTTCGTTTAAAGCCTTCGTGTTTTTTTAACTTTATTAGTAGTTGTTTGTTTTATTAATAATTGGTTTTGTCTGTCAGGTTCGTGTAGACTTTAGAATGAGACTTGAAAGACATCGGAATTTAAACAAGTATCATATTTGTTAATGGAAGGTAGGTTTATATTATTGTGTGCCGTATCCATCCATTCATTCATTCATCCTTTCATTTATCTGTCCGACTTTCTACCCGTTTTAAGAGCGTAGCATGATTTTTCTTGTCACTATTGAAAACGTGGCATCTGAGGGCCGTATTAAAAAAGTGAACTCAAGTTTGAGATCGAACTTGAGTGCAGCTTTCCATACATTATCTAGTATTTAAACCGCTCTCAAGATATATATAAATCTTGAGACCATTTTATTAAAAAGGCCCTAAGTGCATCCAAATTAAAATTGCGCCAGATTTAAAGTTTTATTATAAGTTATCTTTATTAATAAAGGTTTACGCGTATACTTTATGTATCACGATAAACCAATGACTTTGATCCCTTTTTCTCTTTTAAATAATACTCATATTTGTTTTACTTAAATATATCCTTTGTACATAAATCGACAAATTCCGACTGTTCTTTCAATCTCAATTTAACAATATGGTAATCCTTACTTATACTTTGACTTACACACTTTGTCTGTACAAAGAATTGCCCGTTTAATACCATAAGATTAATTTGTGACAAAAGGCAATATCTCTGAGGACTGTCCAATTATTTAAAGTGCTCTTACATGAAGTGAAATACAGTAATGAAAAATATGGAATGAAAAGTGCGAAAAAAAGAAATACTTTAAAAGAACATCCAATTCTGTCGTGCACTCCACAGTAATGAATTGTATTTGTGAAAAACCTTCTTCAGTTTAAATTTCAATTATTTCTATAAATGTAATAGTTAGAATTATTTTATGAAAGAAGTTGTTGAAAGAGTATATCTAATATAAAAATATTTCAAAAATAAATATTGTGTATTTCGAAAAGGTTTCCACTATTTTTAATAAACCTTGCGATATCGTTACCGGTTGTGAACATACTTTGATCCTTTTTCCTTCGATATGTTTTAATACGTGAAGCATAAACTTTGTACCTTTTTTTACGGACGCGGATACACACACTTTACGTATATACATAGGTACATACACAATATTCCTCGTATAAAATTTAACAGGATTAAAGTTAATGTGGAGAAAAAGTGCAGAAAGCTAATATTTTTATTAACATTGCAATAGAAATACACTAAATTAATAAAAAAAGATTTACACAAACTACCACACATTTGATACACCCATGTTTATGCGTTTCTGGTCAACCTGACCAGAGATTATTATTTGTTACTCAGTGTCAACAATAATCATAGCCATACACATAGTTTGTTTACTTAAAAAAAACTGTTTTCGTTATTTCAGTCCACCATTTTTGGATTTGTTTTTATTATGCTCGAGCACAAGGCGACCTCTAGTTAGAAGAAATAATTTAAAGAGCGGCGGAACATTAATTCAAGTATTTATATATTTTTAAACATATGTTTTTTACAAGTAACGTTGTCGTGCGGATGCTTATGGCCTGGATATTTTTAAAGTATTTAAGGAGTAAAAGGTAGTTCCGTTATAGAACAATTAACGATACAACGACTCTTCGATGAAATTACCATGTGCTTAACCCTTTGTAAGAAGACCTAACTAACAAACAAGTAATCAACAAAAACTTTTCATAATTGGCGGAGTAATCGCGTAACAAACATTTAAACAAAAGAACAAATTGAGACTCTGTTTTTTGAAGATATTAAAAAAGGCTGATAGGAGACCTGCTTTTCTCAGAGAGACGGTAATTGTTCACTCAATATTAGATGATCTGCATGCATTGGTATCCAACACATAAAACCTGCCAGGTGATAAAACTCGTTTGGTTCGACCGGCCACCGCCACCCTGATAAACCTCCGTGAAGCAATTATTGTGTTTCGGTTTGGAGAGGCGTGGTTGGCAGTTACTTAGTCCTCATGGGTAGCTGTTTTCTGTGATCAAACTTAATTACGATTTAATCATACTTAGGGATGATTACTGATGTCCTTGGGCAGCAGAGGCCACTTACCATCAGGTGGACTGCATGCTCGTTTGCTACCTTTATACGATAACAAAAGCCTTTGTCGTTAGTATGTATAACATACTTAATGCTTGTCATATTTCGTTAAGATTCACTCACAATATTGAGATATAACCCAATTTTCTTCCCTGAAACATGCGAGTGGAAGTAATTATTCCTTGTGACAACATGTGCGAAACCTCCTTTGTCATTTTATACGTGGGAATATAATATACCTTAATGTTACGTACGGTAATAAAGACACGGTGACGAATTATATGTTTTGTAAAACATATCATCTTCCATTCATTACTTTTATATTATAAATTAAACAATGTTTGTGGTATGTGAACAAAAAGAATAATAGAATTAACATAGGCCAGGTGCCAAGTGGTAGAACTCGTTTAGTTCGATCGGGGAGGTACGATGGGCCAAGAAAGTGGTGTACCAGTTTAGATTTAGTTTCCTAGTCATTAAACATTACATCAAAGTTCAAATTTGAAAACTAAGAACAAAACAAATGTCACGTATCATTATTTATAATGAGATAATCTATCTGCAAGCGAAACTAACCTTTATCGTTGAATCTGCATGCGGCATTCAACCTTAGGGTGGTAATCCAGTTCTTTGGCCGACCGTACCATCGCCACCCTCATAATCCTCCATGAAACAATTCTTGTGTGTTGGTTTGGAGAGGCGTTGTTGCCGGCTACATTTATACACGAGGCGAACATCTTAGTCTTCAGGGGTAGCCTCCAAACCGAAACACAAGATTTGCTTCACGGGGGATTATGATAGTCGCCACCTTCCTCGGTGGTACCTCCCCAGTCGAACTGAACAAGATCTAGCACCTGGCATTGAAATCCCCAGCCAATGTTGGCATCGCAGGATAAGCTTAATCCATATTCAGAGCTATAACTGAATGAATTGTGGTTATTTACGTGAACGTGCCTCCCCCTCTGTTGTAGGGGATTAGTTGAACGGTCGGGTTGGTCCGTTTCATTGTTTTCGAACTATTAACCATGGTCAATCTCCTGTTACTGAAGGATAAGGTTTTTCATACATCGTTCAATATTTAGGTTAGGTTTGTTGTCATGGGCAATAGCACCGTTTTTATTGTATAAAGGCAGCAAACGTTTCATTATTAGTACAATGAAGTTTGATCATAGATGCGTCGCTATCCCTGAGGACTAAGACACGTCCCCGGTATGGTAAAGTGGCTGAGGTACCTTCCCGGTAGAACTAAACAACTTTTACCACCTGGCATCTTTTTCCCTGTCCTTGGATTGAAATCCCCAGCTTAATCCGCATTCAGAGCTATAACTGAATGAATTGTGGTTATTTACGTGAACGTGCCTCCCCCTCTGTTGTAGAGGATTAGTTGAACGGTCGTGTTGGACCATTCGGTTCTATAGCTCCGTTTCATTGTTTTCGAACATCCATGGTCAATCTCCTGTTACTAAAGGAAAAGCTATTTCAATCGTTGAGTTAAATATTTGGGAAGTGGTAGAACGCCGAATTAACTCTGGTTACTTCGTTCTTAGTTTTCATCGTGGCAAATCTTTAAAATAAACTTGCACTGTAGTGACACTAGTGTCAACGAGTAACACTAGAGATACTGGAGAACCAAGAAGCAGTAAGGGACAATCATCTTTTAGGTTTGGCATAGATATCATAGGTAATAGCACCTTCCAATTATACAATTGTTTGTTCAAAAAATACGTATGTGCGAATGTGTAATTTAAATACAATACTTTATATTAGTCAAGTTACCTCGCTACCATATCATCTACCTAAACAGTTTCTATGGGTTCAAAATGTTTAAAGTGATCACAAGTTACTTATTTTCCAGTGGAAAGTATGAAACCCCTGGAAACAGTAGTATTCTTGAGTTGCTATTTTACCCGAGAGTCGCATATAAAACGAAACATCAAAAGAATTTCACTATTCAAGTTCAAATGACTATAAATGAGAAATTTTGCATTCAGCATTGCTGGTGTTCAAGAAATGTTAAGTTTTAAAGAAAGAAAATTACTTGTACGTAGTCTTAGGTTTCCGTTAGTTTCTTATAGAGTACCCTTGTTTTTGAAACGGTTTTTGTAGAAAAGCTACGCTGTGTTTGTCAATTGAAATGCATTATTATTATTCGCGAAGAAAGCTACGGGAAAATGGTTGTATCATATAAATATACAACTGTTCATGACGATCTGTTTGACGCCGGTTCAATTACCGATCTCAGTCGGAATCTGTAGTGATTGACGAAATGAAACCATGATCGAAATGTGGTGGTGTGAAAAAAACCTTGATGAAATCGACTTAATCACCGCTCGTATAGCGGAGAAAGATTGCATCGCATGATTCAGTTACGATTTCGTTGAAACATTATTATGTGAATTAGGGGGGTGAAATACGAAGATTTCATACTTCTTTTTTACACAAATTTTTACACTTTACACTTCTGAGTGTGGGTATTTACTACTGACTATCGTCTTTTTGTTTGTCTCTATTAATGCATGAACATAGCATGCAGTCCGGATGGTCACTGCCGCCTGCATGGACATTTGTAGTTAAAACCAAGGACGATGATGCCCGAGGTTGATCACTCCTCCTGAGAACTAAAATATTCGATATAAGAAAGTATAACCGGCAACAATGCCTCTCTAGAAACAAAATACAATGATTGTTTTATGGACGAGTATGAGGGTATTGATGGAAACCAAAAGGCGGTGTTTATGACAACTAAAAGTATGGATATACAGAAATTTTATCATACGTAATTAAATATAAATCAAATTATCACCATTTTATGATCTAAACTGAGTTTTGTATGGTATGGAGTTTCTTTCGCCGTTTCTTCTCCACAACGAGAACACCTTGTGAAGCGGTGGTAATTGTTAGGCATCCCCAAACCGTTATCGTGGATAACTGCTCCGCACAATAAATATATACACATAAATATTGCTATACCATCTGGGCCTTGATTATGTTGTAATTTTATTCAACATAATTGTGCTATAAATCGTTTCATTTCCACGACAGTAAAGAAAATCTAATGTCGTGTGTCTATAAAAACAACAAAGAAAATTCTAGCGTAAGGCTATATGTGTATAAAGTTCTGTTTTATGCAGTTTCATTGTCCCTAAACAGCGTCCTAACTACGTGAAAAATGAAAACTGTGTGCTATACTTTACATTGTAGTGTAAAAGCGGTCGGACTCTAACATTAATAAACACTTTGTTGACCACAACTCACACAGATAGTGCACATAAATACACACACTCGCGCGTATTGTAGTAAAACTTCGTGGAACTACTAACTAAATAAGGAACGAAAATAAAGCTATCTCCTATATTAGGCTTAAAGCTAGTCCATCTTCATTTTGTATATGCGTATTGTATAGTTCATGTTACCGCTTAAATCCGATTTTGGCCACATTAGTGTGTATTTAATTGTTAATAAATGGACAGAAAAAGTAACGAAACAAAATTTGCGTGCTCAAGAACAAAGTTGTTTTCGTTGTCTTCGTCGTCGAACTAGACGCTCTTGTGCATCATTTGTTGCATATACTCCTTTAGTGCAACATGTACCTTCTCTAAACACAACTTACCTAGCTACCTGAACTAATTAAAGCTGAAAATTTTAAGCACTATGTATCGTAAAATTTGCTACTCAGTTAATACATGCCTTCAATGCAGAATGTATCTCATCTTATTACTTACGCTCAATATTTTAGGCAACATGTCGCACTGTAAATGTTTTCTTGTGCAAACATGATTTAAGTGAAACATGCACTTCTTCAAATTAAAACTTACTTACCTACCTGAACTTAATATATCTATACTTACTTATGATCAACATGTTAAGCAACAAGTTGTTTTGCAATTGTTACTTAGTGAATATATGGATCAAGTACAACACGTACCTTCCCTTATTAAAACTTATTCATCTATCTGAATTTATTTACGCTTAACATGTTAGGGACCATGTTGGGCTAGACCTTTTACCTAATGCAGTAATGTAATATGTATATTCTCTAATTAAAACTTACTTTCGTGAACTTACCCACGCTTAAAATGTTAGGCAACATGTTGCGCTGCAATTGTTACCGAGTGAATGTATGGATTAAGTGCAACATGTGTCTCCTCTTAATAAAACTTCTTATATTATTAAAACTATTGTCTTACTTACTCAAGCTTGACATGTTAAGATATCATGCTGCAATTGTTAACCAGTGCATTCATGGCTTTAGTGCAAAATGTATTTCACCTTATTACTATTATGCTCTATTCTTATTAAAACTATCCTACCTACATGATCATACTTAAGCTTCATATGTCAGGCAACGCGTTGTGCTGCTATTGTTAACAATTCCACTTTACCTACTACTTAACCTTAGTTAACACTGAAATATCAAAGTGGTGGAAGCAAGTTTCTATCTTTTGTTCTTAGAATACTTTCTACCCAAAAACAACGTGATAATATAAACAATTCATAATAAAATCCCGTTCGCGGCAAACTGTGCATACAAAGTTTTATTGCTACTAAACTTGTAAACTTTGTGATACCCAGGTTATAGGGTTGGCACCTCCAAATTACTCAGGTAAAATAGTACAATAATATGATAAATAGCTTGAGATACCTAATCTATTTTTATTTGAAACGTAGAATTTTTTTTTATTACTTCAAAATAAATTATAACATCGTGTAACTAGAAAAGTCCTTTTTAATTTTAGTTGTATCAAGCTTACATTTCTTAGTTATAAGTGGTATTTTAATTAGTTTTGTTTTTGATATAGAACTAAATTCCAATTCGAAGTGGAAAAATTGGACATTTAACAATTTAAGATTTTCTTAGAAATTAACAGCCATAGTATTTAGTTTGAAAAATTAACCTAGTATAATTTTACTTTGTAAATTTAGAACGCGTGTCCTCAAGCGGTGAACATTCATATGGGACCTGCATTGTTCCTAAACCATTATAAGATTATACACACATGCAATTATTCGCTTTCTAGAAGTTAATTCCATAATAAGAATTGTTTTTTAAGCTGCTTAGTTCTTAAGACAGGTTTTGAATTTTACTTAACTTTTAAGACATTCAGGATATGTTTTTTATTTATTTATATTTAAAAAAGGCAATAAAACTATCTTGCTTTGAAAACTACTTTTCGAATAATGCAAACAAGAGTTATGAGAATAACATAAATATGATATTATAGAGCATCTTTGTGAAGGCATGCGGGTTTTTTAAATAAAATAACAACTAGTAAGACATTATATTCACATCTTGAGATATATTCTAATGCTTTCTACATGCTTCATCTAAAAAAAATTAGTTTTGCATTTTTACCACCAGAACGTTGACGTTTTTTGAGCGATAATCGATCGTCAACGATTCTTTGAAGTCCGCGCAGGGACAGTGTTGAGTGCACCTGCTCTTGCTGCGTTTCTACGACGCGAACGTCGCGTGTTTTTAAATAGGCATAAGCGACACGAACCTGCGCCTTTGTATAATATAAAATGTATTCGAAACATTCTCAATCAAAACATTAAATTTTTTGATCAGTAATTAAGTAATTAAAGATATTTAAAACTACATATTTTATAGCAATTGACAACTCTAGCATTCTCTTTGAAAAATGAATCTAGTATATGCGTTATTAAATTGTATCTTGTATCTGACAAGCAACGCGATCGTGCCGTCTTTGCGTAATATAAAATGTATTCGGAACATTCTGAATTAAGATATTAAAATAATTTAAACTACATATTTATAGCAATTGACAACCCTAGCATTCTCATTGAAAAATGAATCTAGTATACAGTTACATTGTATGCTTAGAGCGCGTGTCCTCATGCGGTAAACATTCATATGGGATGTGCATTGTTCCTAAACCATTATGAGATTATTTATACACAGATGCAAATATTCGCATTTTAGAAGATTGTTCCACACTATAAATTGTGAATTAAAACAGCTTAATTGCTAACACCGATTTTAGAAAGGAAGCATAATATTCTCAAAAGTAAAACGCAACTTTAGAAATCGTAGCTTTCTTTTTTATCGTCTTAAGATAGCCAACGAGCATGCAGTCCACCTGATGTTAAGTGATCACTGCCGCCACTGGACATTAGCGATCATCCCGAGTACGATTAGATCATATTTGAGGTTGACCACCGTTGCTTTGCGTTGCTACCCTTGGGGACTAAGAGGTTCACCGCGCGCTCCAAACCAAAACACAATAAATTGCTTCACGGAAGATTATAAGGGAGGCGGTGGTATGTCCCCGGTCGAACTACATGAGTCCTACCACGTGGCAATTCTGAAAATTCTAAAAAAACGGAACAAATAAATTGAGCTAATTAGTCTTCTACTTCCCTAACATTTTAGCAATATATTTTATGCCGCATTACATTGAACTAAGTGACTTCACATAGCTTAAGGATCAACAGACAAGCAGGACGTTCTTAAAGATATACCAATAAGTATATTAAAATATGTGGATACAGATGAGCAGATTCTCAATACGACAATTAAATTGAAGGAACTAATTCATCATTAACATTAACATTGAGTACTTGACTAAGAGTTAGGATTATTATTACGTTTAGGGCGCGTATATCGACGTACATACAAACAATTCGTTTCTATTTACACTTTGTTCAGCGGTCGATTTTTTATACTGATCTAAAATTTAATTCTGATTAATACTCAATATATTTGTAATTGTCTGTTCCCTCGTTACGTTCCAATTTTTGTTTTTGTGGCAGTATTTACATTATTACTCCTCTGTTCATATACATGGTTTTTAGACTCACGCATAACCGAAAGAAAACCTTAGTCGAGCTTAAGCAATGAGATCTTCATCTGAATTGCTGATACAGAAACGGGTTTTACGGTTTGTGGCATCGAGTTAAAGAACCGTTTTGTGGCGATGTAAATCCACAAACTTGCTGAACTTTTATGTTCAAGATCTCCGATCTATTTAACGACCAGCCAGTAATGTAAAGGATGCTCCCGTTTAGTAAATAGATTGTGGCTATAAAATTCCGTTTTGCATAAGAGTATAGCTACTAGAAATTTGCACTTTTAGGTTAAAAAATAGCGCTTCTTCCTTCAAATTCCTAGTCTTCCGAGAAATTGTTTACAAATGCGATGACTTTTGAATAATATTCCCGATTGAGTACTAAGGATTCCGTCATCATAAGGCAGAAATTGTCCTTCAGTTTAAGTAATTTTGAAAATGGTGACTCACTAGGCCTTGTATGGAGTTAAGGGCATCATCTTAACTAGAAAGCAATATGCTAGCGACATCGGTCAGAACCGCTGAAGAAAGGGTTGTATCTAATTAGAATAAATCCAGTTGACTCATACAATAGGTAAACCAACTTAAGAAGTCATTTTAATTGAATGTACTCAAAGGGACAGAACTAATTGGAGTGACAATTAGTATAGACATTAGACATAGACCATGTCCTGCTGTAATTTTTTTCGGTTAATTTTCTCACTATTTATTTTTAACATTAATTTCATATAAAATTCTTCTCATCCGATAAACAGAAGGCTGAATCCCTTCTAATTCGGATCTTAGACTATAACTGACATCCCGACAGTTATTCCTAATTTTTATAAGAAACAAAAAATGATAACAAAAACAAAATCCAGGATGAAAATTATTCCGTAGGTTCCATTTTAATCTTTTTAACGCAAGTAACGACGGAGAAGATCCCCTTTCAATTTGAATAACAGAAGACGAATGATAATGCAAGGGTCATTTGGCCTGACAACACCGGGCTCGTCACGTAAGGGCGTTTCATTACAAATTGATGAGCATTTCCTACGTGACTAACTTGGGATCTGACTACCCTTGGTATTGAAGCACGCTCTTCCTGCCTACCCTTCCTTGGGCCTTCAGCTTTGATATCGATCTAAGAATGGCTAGCTTTTTTAGTGAAAGAAAACTTGATTTCTAATGATGAAGTAGGGTTTATCAGGTAGGATCAACCAATGGGTGATTGACCAATACTGGAGTGAGATTTATGTATATGTTTGTAGCAGGGCGTGGATTTTATTTCACAACGATTATAATTTAACCTCAAAATCCACCACTACAGTTAATTTGAAAATAGGATTCACTAAATAATATGTGCATACTTATTTATTTCCGTGTCTACGACAAAATCAAATTATGTTTCCATAGGCTTTATTTTATGTCCAGTGTCAAGATTTTGTTTTGAATTTATGGTACTGTAAAATTTAACGATTGATTACTTACTACTGATTTAGTTATGACGATGTTACCTCTTCAAATTACCCCAAATTGAAAATATCCATTTCATTTTCCACGACAAATATCCAAAAACGCAAACAGAATAAGAATTGCTTGGAAATTATACCCAACAGAGATAAACTTTAGATAAACTAAAATAAAGATAACACAGTTCAGAGTTGTGTCCACAATGATTCATAGCGAGATAAAATGTTACTCCAACTAAATCCTACAATTTATACACGCTTTCTGCCTATATACGAGTAAATTTTTGCAACTTGTACAGGGAAATTTATAGTAAGCAATACTACTTGCTACAAATTTACAAACAAACTTGCACTTCCTTTCTCTTTTGGCGTATATTTTATCTGTAAACTAGCTGACCCGCGCAACTGCGTTTGCGTCACATAAGATAGAGTGGGTCAAATTTTCCCAGTTTTTGCATCATTTCTTTTTTGTAATAAAAAGTATCCTATAACCTTTTTTCTATTTCATTTAAGAATATGTGTACAAAGTTTCATGATAATCGGTTGAGTAGTTTTGTCGTGAAAGCGTAACAAACAAACTTACATTCACATTTATAATATTAGTATAGTATAAATATAGATGTAGGCACAGTACATTTAGATGTTTATACTAATAGCCATTTAATAAAATGTAATAATATATTTTTGTCTTTGTTACAGATTTCAAATGAAGGAGCTAAAGAATCATCCCCATTACTAAGGTAACTTACCCTTCATTATTTCAAATCAATTTAAAATATTATAATAACACTTAAGATGACATAAAATATGACACATGTTACTCACTTTTATTTGAAAAGTTTATTAAAACATTCATATTGCCAGGTGGTAGAACTCATGTAGTTCGACCGGGGAGGTACCATCGCCACCCTCATAATCCTCCGTAAAGCAATTTATTGTGTTTCGGTATGGAGAGGCGTGGTTGCCGGCTATACTTAAA
>DWNR01002623.1:0-12770 GCA_018250455.1 Polygonus leo
AAGGTCTCAAATTGTGTTGTTATTTGTAATTTAACATAATTTGTGCAATAAATAAATCATTTCATTTCATTTCATTACAGTAGTTGATATCGGGATAATCGAAAAATATCTCGATTATTCCATTTCAGTCATTGCTGACTCGATTATAAATTATCGTCTTCGATTATTTCCATTGCATATTAACTCGTAATCCCCAATACCTACTAATACTTAAATACGTGATTACGTAGAACGTAGACAAAATGATACGAATATTCAAGCATTTAACCCAAAACCCGCAGCGTATTCCTTCTGGAATTGAAGTCAATACATTAGATGATAACACCTACTGAGTAAACGGCTTATTACCAGTTCGTTCGTGATCAATTCTGCCGCAGATAAGGCAATTTGTCCCCAGACAGGTGTTGTGATTTATCTGGCGATAGTTGCAATAAGGTTGGGGTAATCCTGCCATCGAGTTTAATGCTGTTGAATTAAAATTTAACCGTTTGAATTATCTTGAATACGGTGTATTGAATGATGATTTTTTGAATATGGTGTTCTTAAGTCTTGAAATTAGTTTTTATCCAATTGATAAAGGAGGAGGTTTTCGGTGAGACTGATTATTTTTGTTTATTATTATATGATAGCATTAATTGTAGTGTAGTGAGCATGTAGTTCGTTCAGGGATGTATCGCACTCATATTCTTCGTGAAAGTTCTTATGGTTTGATTTTGAAGAATTATTGCTGGCCACTTACCAGGAAAATTTCTTAGTCCTCAGGAGTAGCAATGAATCTATTGTTAACTTCAAGCAGGTACCTCCCATCTACCTTGAATTTGATTTCTATGGACTGTAAGTGGACTTTGGTTCATTTTCTACCTTTAACTATGAAAGTAATGGTTCTTGTATATATTAGAGCGTATTATGATTTAAATTAAGGGACAGTTTAACCTGCCCTTTAATTTGTTATGCAAATGTACCTTCAGTCCGGCCCCGTTACCGCCACTCTATAAATTTGTTTCAATACTGTCTGGAATTCGCAGCCAATTCCGAAACAGCATCGCTGTTCAGTTGTGTGGGAAAATGTTTATTGCATAGGCAGATTTTGCAGCAGAATCATCTTTGTCATAGGAGCCGTTGCGCTTCAAATCCTACCTTCCTCTCTGGATATAAAATATGTTTAAATTACATATGACCGTCATAGTGCGAATTGGCGAAATGGATTATTTGGCAATTTTTTTAGTTTCTGCAAGTTTTACTTCACCTAAAAGCAAATGAAAATGCAATTCTAATACGCATGTTATTAAAAATTCAGAAGTGGGCCTTTAATTTGAACCCATACCCCCAATGAAAAATGTTGGAATCTTAAGCACTTAAATATCACTTTTAATAGGTGCTTATGTAGGATAGGTTCCTACAATTCACCGTTATAATATGTCAAACTTTCAACGCACTCAGCCAAGGCGTCCAATGATTTAAACAGTGATGTACAGTACTATACGCTGCCCTTCAATTTGTCATGCAAATGCAGCTTCAGTCCGGCCCCGTTACCGCCACTCTATAAATTTGTTTCAATGCTGTTTGGAATTCGCAGCCAATTCCGAAACAGCATCGCTGTTCAATTGTGTGGGAAAATGTTTATTGCATAGGCAGATTTTTCTATTACGTAAGATTTTTTTATTTCAAGAAAATTTGAAGCGCAACTCGGTCTAATTCTTACCCTCTCCTACATCTGAAAAATACATTCAACCTGCATAGTGCGAATTGACAGATCTTTCATGATCTTAGATACTGCGATTCCGCACGATGTTTTTCTTCTCCGAAAAGCAAATGATAAAAATTGTAGTACAAATTGGTAGGCTTCATATCCTTGAGATTTTTTTTAAACTTCTTAGACATGTAGGTTTTCATACGATGTATTTCATACCCAAAAAGCAAGTGACAATACAATTCTAATGTGTAAGGTCGGAATCATAACCATCACTGCTTATTGTAGCGGCTTACACTGACTGACTTATAGGTGCAGGCCATCTACACTGAATGTCAAAACATCATAACTACACAAGGCGTCCGATGATTTAAACTGTGATGTACAGTACTATGCGCTGCCCTTCAATTTGTTATGCAAATGCAGCTTCAGTCCGGCCCCGTTACCGCCACTCTATAAATTTGTTTCAATGCTGTCTGGAATTCGCAGCCAATTCCGAAACAGCATCGCTGTTCAATTGAGTGGGAAAATGTTTATTGCATAGGCAGATTTTGCGGTAGAATTTTCTATAACGTAAGATTTTATTCCATTAGGGGCGTCATGGTTTTTATTTTACCCCAGTTCTCGCACCGGATTGACTAAATCATATAAAAACATTTTGATTAATTAACATACACACACACACACACACATCTTCACGCCTAACGGGGTAGGCAGAGAGTATCGAGTGCCAAATGGCACGGTTCTAACATACTTGCCTAGCTTCTTCCACTTTCATAACTCTCTTCATACAAACACGCCGATTTCGGTGACTGTTGACACCTGAATGAATCGTCCTGGTACCTCCAGGACAATTCAATCGTTACTACACTTGCGCTGTCACCCCAGATTACATAGTTGTTCGGCTCGACTATAAGTATAGCTAGCAACCACGGCTCTTCAAAATCGAAACACCAGAATTGCTTGACGGAGACATGTGGGTGTCAATTTGCCTGATTAAAGTACCTGGTATTTTTTTATCGTATAAATGTAGCAAACGAGCATGCAGTCCACCTGATGGTAAGTGGTCACTGCCGCCCATGGAAAAGTAGTAAGTTTGATAACAGATGCGTTGCTACCCCTGAGGATTAAGATGTTCGCCTCGTGTATAAGCATAGCCGGCAACCACTCCATCTCCAAACCGAAGCCAATTCATGGTTGATTTTTTTTTAGTTATTATGTATAAAAAATATTAATAATGCAATAAAATGTATGGCAAGTTTGCATAAACCTTACATTAGCAGTAAAAAAACAATTTCCCTGTAACCATGTAACCAAGCTTCGAATTGGTTCCGAACAATCGTTCTCGTTTTGAAAACAAACCGAGCAAAACATTATTTGCGGTCAATACCACTCTTATTTCCTGTAAAATAGGGTTGAAATTCTGTAAACTGGATGTGCAGAGCTTACCAGGTGCGAGCCGATGAGTCATCGATCATTGACTCTCGTTACCAGTGGCACTGGGTGTAGCCAAATGTTTATGTATTTATAGGGACAGTCTTAAATTATATTCGTCGACAGTATGTCGTAAAGTGGTAGAACTCATTTAGTTCGACCGGGGAGGTACCACCACCATCCTTATAATCCTCCGTGAAGCAATTCTTGTGTTTCGGTTTGCAGAAACGTGGTTGCCGTCTATACTTCTATACGAGGCGAACATCTTAATCCTCAAGGAAAGCAATCTGTGATCAAACTTAGGTATGATTTAATTGTACTTGGGGATGATTACTGATGTCCACGGGCGGCAGTGGACTGCATACTCGTTTGCAACCTCTACTCGATAAAAAAAATTGTCTGTGTGTGAGTGGGTGTGTGTTTTGACAGGTGGAAGAATTCATAACTACTGTATTAGTTACCGTACCGGTTTGTCACTCAAAAGAGTACCGCTTTCCGATGAATCGATAGATGTAAATATTACATTTCTGTGATGGGTCTGGGTCTTAGTTTATTTGTGTGTGTTTAGGGCACGTGTTCGTTCGTATGTATGTTGTTTATGGCACGATCTGTCACGCAAGGGTTCCAAAATCGAAACATGGATAGACCATCTGAATTATGAATTTAGATGTTCATCGTTCAGATCTGATTTGTGTTTAAGGGGTCTTGAGTATTTGTTCATTTTGTATGTATCCGTAGCACTGACGACACAGAAAATCCCTGTATTAGCCCAACATCATAATAAGTCTAAAAAATGTATATGTGATATGTGGAACGATTCAAAACTGTATTTTTACTTTCGAACCAGAACACAGCAAAAACACAAGTAACATTTTTTGTTTTAACATTGAACAAATGTGTGTGATTTACAATCGCCCAGATTGTGTGATTCTAAGAGATTTGTACCCAGGGACAATAATAGGGGACAGGTTACTAATGAAATCGCTTCAATTCCAAAACACGATAATTCCTCAAACAGGAATGTCCATTTTAAACTCGAAAATTATGGTCATAGCCGGTAACGCTTTGGCCACGACAAACATAGTGGCACATTCACCATTCAGACGTTCAAGTTTCTTTGTTCTGTTTCTATTATGACTTTTACGGGCAGCATGATTACGTTTACCCTATTGAGGTATTAATTGGATTTCTGCCCAGATTGTTGAGTCTACGGCCAGTCTAAATATTTCTCTTGCTATAAAGGGTTAGGAATAATAAGCTAGCCAAGGAGTATTAGTAATTGTATTAAAATTTGTAGTTACTAGGGCACGGAAGGTTCTCGAATGGCGACCACCTCTAGGAGAACAGTTCGACGAGACTATATAGTCTATAGTCTCGTCCATATAATAATAGTTACTGATGATGACTGAAAATTACTGATGGCCTGAAGAAACCATTGGATTCAAAAGACAAAGGCCTCACAAAACATGGATAATGTCAGCTAGGAACGTTTTATGGATATTATCCATCATTCTAGAGGTTCAGAGTTCGACACGCTTGCTAGATTTAACAAGGCGTATTAGGTATTTATTAATTATAAACTCCATGAAAATGCCTGACTAGTTAGTAGTTTGAATAATAATAATTATATTACTGAATGATGATTATAATAATAGCTTAAAACCATGATCTGCGTGTTCCATCTCATCATGAGATCTGTCAAAAGGTTATTCGTGAAAATAATAAACAATTACAAATGCCATCATTATTCGTTTTTATGATTTAAATATAGGTTTGCGCTTTTTCCGGGTTAACAAAACGGGTTAACAAATTTCAGTGATTTATTGTGTGTTTTTATGAGATCACTTCAATAGTCAAAGCTCAGTCTCCGTTGAATATTGTAGATATAGATGTCATTATTGTGTTGTCGACTCAATGTCTAACTTGTTTTAAGTTACTTACTATCCTGTCCTTATATTTTAATGTCAAAAATGTACCTACATTTTCTGAACCTACAATTTAGTTCACTAGCTCAAAGTTCAGTTGCATGAAATCATATTCTGTGCACTCTGTTCTACAAGGATGCTCAATCAAATTAACCTTAACTGGGTCGGTCGGTACATTAAGTTAAAATCTGATTCGATTATGGCTCTACGGGAACAGTTCTACATTCTCTAGCGTAATGTGAGCTTTAATGGATTGGATTTTAAAATTGGATTGTGAAGTTTTAGGTCAAATTTCACTGTCCTGAATCTTAGCTGTAAAACAGAGATATTTATTCGGAATGTTTACGTTATGATTTGTTTTTTAACGTTTGGATCTGTTAGAGCATAGACTGTCTTTCTTTTTCTACTAAAAGTAATTAATTTATTCTTAATAAATGTTTCTTTAAATATATTGTCTATTGTCTCAAGGTTATTTTTTCTAATCTATATTGTAATAATTGAACCTATATTAAATCTTAACTTATAAACAATTCAATTAACCACTTAAATATATTGTTTTTCTTACCATGATATGCAATATTATCCAGTAAATGCTGTTACAATAATTATCTGATCACGATAAGCGGCAATTATGTTTTGTCTGCATCATTCTAATGTTGAACCATAATCTCGATTTTGCTCTGAAACTACGGGATAGTTACGAGGCAATTAGAATGAACGTTACGTTTTTGTGACCATTAACATCGACCCACGCTTCCACAGACAATAAAAATGCAGCAAAGAACAAGTGCGTAATTAGCATTGTCAGCCATCTTGGAAGAATGAATGGCATTCTGTAATCAATCAGCGCGGCGTGATTGTTTTCTTAATTAAATCGCTCAATTGGACAAAGCTTTTGTTAATATTTAACCATTACTAGTATTTTTAGTTCGAATATTTTTTATCTATACTGAATGTATGAAATACAATGCACTGGTGATGTGTGGGCCGGAAAGAGCGAATGTATGGTCGATTGCTATTGTTGGAAGGATTCAATTAAAAAGTAAAATTAAAAATGAAATACTTAACGAGAAGTTCAACTTTGCATTTCGTAATATCGTATCATCGTATAAATATCATTTCGTTACTCGCCAGTTTACGAGTATTTGTAAGTTTTAAAATAAATACGTTAAAATTATAAGATCGTAACTCCCCTATCATTTTATTTGTAGTAAAATACCATAGAGCTTATTTTATTTTTATTGACGGTATGCTACCGGAATATAGTCGTAAAAAATAATGTGACTTAGATGTACATGATAAACAACTGAAATTATAAAATGGGCGATGAGATTCTTGGAGAAATTATGAAAAATATAAATCAAATTATGACTTTATAACATCGCGAACGGAAATTGGGATTTATTGAGAATGTTGAGTTATTTCTGGATAGGAAATCTCAAGTACGAAAGAGGTGATGTGAAGAGGCACAAACACAAGTCTCGCCTACGCATTTATGGAACATATTTGATCTGTGCATGTTTTTTTCTTTTTGGACCTCACACGGGCTGTGCGGCCTTCACGCGCCAAATATGTTTGATGCCGGCGTGTGGTGAAACATTAAAAAAAAAATATTATTTTTAGTTTGTCTTCTGTTTAATTTGATTATTAATAAAGAAAATATTACAATAGTTCATATTCATATTATCTCACTAAAAGGCCAGACTAATTATAACTAGGCAATTAATTTTTATTGTCTATTTAATGTTTTTAAATTCTGAAAATTCTGAAAATGACTTATTTATAATCATTGTCTTTATATTTAATTAATTACAGTTAAATTAATATTTTTCGTTTTTCCTCTCGGTAATTACTAAAATTTCGTCATCGTTTAGGTGTAGTAAGATCTTTTTTTACCTTAAAATATTAATCCATAGAAAGATTAATATACAAGACTAGCTTTTGCTCGCGACTTCGTCTGCGTAGAAGTCGAAAACCCCTTGGAGGTAGAATTTCGGAAATTCCTTTCTCAGCTCAGTTAGATCCTGAAAGGAACCCCTGTACCAAATTTCAAGTTTCTAGGTACAGTAGTTGCGGCTGTGTGTTGATATGTCAGTCAGTTAATCAGTTTTGCCTTTTATATATATATATATTTGGGGGCAACTATTTTTTTAATTAATAATTATCATCATTTGATGCTTTGTAGATATATAAAGCGTGCAATGAAAATAAATAAATACGATAACACAATCACTAGCAATAAATTAATAAGTAGATTTTATGTGTCAGCGATAATTTGGTAATCTGTTGGGCCTATTCTGATATTTGTAACTGATATAGAAAGAAATGTGATTTTTTTGTAAGTTATTATTTAAGAATGTAGGATTTCCTATGTTGTGGGTGACATGAAACACATAAGACAAGTAACCATACTCAGAAAAGACACTAACTTTAATCATTTTTATTTCTATCTGGTCTGTAAATTGGACCCAGGATACTCTGGGTGGTAGCGCAGCTTACCTTAATTTTTTTATATATATATTAATATATTCGTAGGAAATGAAACATTACGATATTAAAGATGGGCTATATCACAGATATATTAATATTAATATATCTGTGGGCTATATATATTATGTTTTATATTGTACCTCATTTTTTTTTTGCATTCTTAATGATATCGATTTAAAGTCAACTAAGTAATACTAGAGCCAATGTGTAAACGTATATTTTGTGTCATATAATAAGTTTGCTCAAAAATTAGAAAAGATGGGCTAAATATTGTAGGTTTATATTGTACCTCGATTAAAAATTTTCTTTCTTCCTGAAAGATCTCAATTTAAGGTCAACGTGAGAACGTTGGACATGAGGGAGCCATGCCTAAACGTACAGTTTCGTCTGAAATAAGTTTAAATCTTGCCTACTTTCTCCTAAACATACAAAAGGAAGTGTCGACACAAGTTTACGAATTGACTTAAGATGCTTGCAATGTGTCGGTTATTCAAAATAGGTTCGGAGCTTAAACATGCAGTACGAGGCCTGAATACAAATATGTGAGCTCACGATCGGATATTGTTCTATTAGTTTGTGTTACTTAGACACTGACGAATGGTGCTTCATGCAGACGAAGTAACTGTCGCTTCAGCTATTCGCCATTTTGGATTTGTTTGACACTTAAGGCTATGTTCAGATGGCAGAATTTTGGCGCGCGTTTTCGAATCGCGCTAAAATAACCTAATCTAGTGTACAATATTCTCGTGTCACGGTGTTTGATGCCAAATTCCTCATAAACAGCTCGACTGATTGTTTAGAAATTTTATGTGCATATCGGGTAGGTCTGAGAATCAGTCAACATCTGTTTTTTTGGACCAATTTTGTTTTTATTTTTTTATGATTCAGCATTGAAAAATACATACAACTACATTTTACTATAGCGCGCTTTAATATTAATATTAGCTATTCAGTTGAGCGCGCACTTTTATCGCGATTGATGAATATACTAGCCTCTTCCACGTCCATTTTTTAAGTTTAACTCTCTAACAAGTACTCTGACAAAGCGTGTTAACGCCCGTCATCGGAACTTCTTGGTCGTACGTTGTCCCGCGTTAACGCGCGTTACATGTGAACTTAGCCTAAAGCAGCTTAACGGGCTGAGGTTTAGTCTCTGTCCACTAGACCGTTTCATACTATGACCGCGATACAACCGTCTTAGATTATTCTAAATTCAATTATACAGTTGGCTTTCAGAATATTCGGGCAAATGCAAAGTAGAAATTATTCCGTACTTCTAATAGACTTCTTGTACCATATATAAATATAATTGATTAACGTTATTTAAAATACTATCTATCGACAGTTTGAAAAACTAATTTATTGCACTAGCGCCATTCAAATACTGCTAACGCCATCTAGAATCAATATAGAAAAAACACTGATTTTACATAGTTCACATGTATGTAATATTTGTTATATCTGGGATCGTCTATAATCAAAGAATTTTAGAATTGAAATTAACTGATTTTTTTATATTTGGAAATTTTATGCCTATAATATAAATACCTAGCTGTAAACATTGTTATTTATTTGACCCTGTATCATGTGCCATGTGCCATCTTCACTATTTACTAATTTTTTTTTGTAAAATATTTGATACAATAGGCTATGTGGTACATCAAATAACAATCATTTACTCACTTGCATCTGTGGTTCCCACTCATTAAAGTCTCATATCAAGAAATCAGTGGTCATAATTAAATTACAGTCGGTACCTTTGTGAGTCATCGCCGTATGGGAGTATAAAAAGTACGGGCTCCTTACCTAACCCGAGGAATGCGCGTTCCTTCACGTCATCTCCCGAGGGATAGGCGAGCTTGGAAATCGGCGTAACGGGTTTTTAATGTCACTTTTGCTAGGGGCTTTTGAATGATGAAGAAATCTAAATTTTATAGGAATACTAGCTGACCCGGCTAACGTTGTTTTGTCGTATAAATAAAAATACAAATTTCGCTGTTAAAAATAGGGGGTGATGGTAGAAGAGTCAAAATTAAGGGTTGTATGTATTTTTAATGCCACATCATTAAAAAATAATAACAAAAACTTTTTTTTGGGGTGGACTACCCTTATTACTTAGGGGTAGGTAAAATAGACAAACCTATTCTTAGACTTACTAAGTGTACATATTAAATTTCCTCAACTAACACTGTGACACGAAATTTTTATATATAAAGATATAAATAATCTGGAATTTGTCTTGAAATTCTTTTGATTTACTAATTATTATAAAAAAATATCTGCTCATGAAAAGGATTCCAAAATGTGTAAATATAAATTTAAGTTTTAAATCTTAATGATATCTACTATCTACATTATAACAAAGCAATTTTAGAACGGAATGAAATTACTTTGAGAATTAAGATTTTCTTGTACGATCTCTACTAACAAACCGCAATCTATAATAAAAAATCTAGGTTATGCAGTCTGTGCATTTTTATTAAACCACAAAAAGCCGGACTAGAATCTTTGCACATAATCGTTAGACATTCTACCTATCGGGGTTTTAACTGAATTTTTGTCCAATATTTAATCTTATCTTACGACATATCGTTAGATCTAATTGCCGGCGACGCACCCGATATTAATCCTGTATTATCTGAACTACTTTTTTATTTACGCCATCGCAATCGTTTTGAGGTTAATACGTTTGCAAATACGATAATATCCGGACGTGTTTTGGTGGCAAAATATTCTGATACAATACAACATCTAATAGAAAGAAATCATGGGGTGGCAGGGCTAAGGAAAATGCAGTTGGGCGTATAAGTACTTTTTGTTCCTTGTGCAGTGTAAAATCAAGTTTTAAGAACAAAAGTGTACGTTAAAGTTTAATAAAAGACAACCAAAATGTCAGAAGCATTGAACAAATACATGGTACCTTCAAAATACTGCATAATAAAGTTTTAGGAACAAAACTATACATTAACGATTAGCAAAAGAACTAACCAAAATGCTGACCAAGTACTGGGTAACTTCAAAATAGTGCATAAAGTTTTACGAACAAAAGTGTACATTCAAATTTAAACAAAAGACAATGTTTTAGGCACTGGACAAATACTTTGTAGCTACAAAATAGTTCACATTTTTATGAACAGAAGTGTACAATAAAGTTTAACAAAAGTTACTAACTAAAAAATGCCGTCGGCACTGGACATCGATCCGTTCAGTCAGCCAGAGTGGAGTGACTCCAGTGACTCTACAGAGCCAGGCCCACTCCCACAGCTGGGCTACTTCGTGCCAGTGCGATGCAGATGTGAACGCCGGGAATCGACGCACCACGTGTGTCGGAGAAATAAACGGTATTGTATTGTCTCATGGGTGATTATTTTTTTACCGTATATACTTAGCAAACGAGCAGTCTAACTGATGGCTAGCTGGTTACTAACGCCCATAGACACCCCTGAGGACTGAGATGTTCGTGTGCGTATAGCCGTCTACCACGCCACTCCAAACCGAAACACAAGAACTGCTTTACGGAGGATTATGAGGGAACTTCTTACTGCAATGCCATTCACAGACGACCATACAATATACAATATACAATATTATATACAATAGATACCTTTATTAAATTACGGTTGAAATGTGTGCTGAATGTGTGGCGCGAACAAATCTGATGAGAAATTCTTATCACACTCCTAACATTATTTTCTCTCTTTTATCTCTAATGTCAAAATGACCGTTCGAATTAGTGCATTTTAGTCCGAATCTGACGCGTTTGTATCTTCACTTTTTGAGCATTAGCATGATATTACCTGTATATTATATACAGTGTTGTTATTATATACAGTGTACTGTATATTATATAATGTGTTACCATTGCAGACGACAATTTATGTGTGAGCAAATCCACGGCGGCGCTTAAATGCACGACAACAATGTAAGACAAAGTGATCAGAGTATCAGACTTTTGTATGTCGTACGTTACTGCATATGACTCTATAGGTTCTATTTTCTCGAAGTAAAAAGTGAGTCATCGTTTGTCTGCTGTCTGTGTCGGGCCTACGTCTAAGTAACATTGTAGGTATTTTAGTAATTCGTTCCTTTCAATCAGATAAGTATTACTGTTGACCTTTTTAAAGTAATTCTTGTGTTACGGTCAAAAAGTGTAACACACGTGTAACATTTTACTTCACAGGTATATCAACGTAACTGTGATCGACTTCAGGCAAAATTAAGTTTATATTTGGGATTGACTCCACTTACCGTTCATTGAACTTGTTTGCCATTTCTATACTAAAAAAACCAATCGTGGGAAATGTGAATGAAATGTACCGAATTACGGGGGTTGGTGGAACGCTCTGGTATACAATAATTTACACCCGTCACAGCTTCAAATGTAACCATTGTGAAGATGATGAGTCGCAAGAAGAACCAAATTTGCTAAGACTCGGAGCGCATAGTACAAGGCATTTTTTATATGTACGAGTAGAGTAGAACCTAGCATATTTCCTTTCTGCCAGCTACAACTTTTCTGACGTAATATTTCTATTGGTTTCGCGGTCCAAGTCAGTAAAATACCAAGGTTAGATAAGGTACGATTCCTAGTGATATACAACTGTTCATTTTTTTTCTATCGTATAAACGAGCAAAAAGCATGCAGTCCACCTAGTGATAAGTGGTCACTGCCGCCCATGGACATCAGTAATCATCCCTAAGAACGATTTTATCATACCTAAGTTTGATCACAGATGCGTTGCTACCCCTGAGGACTAAGATGTTCGCCTCGTGTAAAAGTATACTGCAATCACGCCTCTCCAAAACCGAAATACAAGAATTGCTTCACGGAGGATTATGAGGGTGGCGGTGGTACCTCTCCGTTTGAACTAAACGAGTTCTACCAAAAGATATTGTTGAGAAATATTTTTCGAAATAATTTCCGCACAGTAATGCTGTTAACTTCGGAATTGCTAAATGACAAAACGGTGCGTTATGAATCGTCTTTTTATAAACCGCAGGTTAGCTTAAAATGGGGTTAAACTACGGTTAAGCGATTCACTATGCTTGTGATACAATTACGTTAAGTTCGCGACCAGAACATAATTTTTACTTAATATTCTTCTTTTTTTATCACCTGATCGTAAGTGGCCACTGCCGCCCATGGACATTAGTGATCCCCGAGTACGAATAAATCGTACTTGAGGTTGACCACAGATGCGTTGCTACCTGTGATTACTAAGACGTTCGCC
>DWNR01002624.1:0-12768 GCA_018250455.1 Polygonus leo
AAACACAACCTGTTCAAATATAACCCATATTCATCTTAAAATATAAAATCTCCTGATTATACAATATTAAAAGGATTATACTAAATACTATTTAATGTAAGCGATCAGTTTCTTTACATTCAAGTCTCTCATATTTAAGCAAAAAGTTAATAAACCCATTCAATTGTAAAATAAATGTTTTTGTAAATAAAAAAGCATGTCTTACAGACATTTTTTTTGTGTGGAAATATTTTTCAATCTTTATTTACTTAATAATACACATTTCCACACAAAAAAAATACATTTTTTTGTGTGGATATATTTTTCAATCTTTATTTACTTAAGAATACATACACCAGAGTTCAGTACACAAATCTTTTACGCCCCTTATACCGTAAGGATGTGTATCGTTATCAGGAGATAGAATATCCTGTTTGGAGACTTTCTAAACTAACCTATCTATCATGTCTGTCACGGGAGTCACATTTTAAAGATAACGAGCGTCCACTCTGAGAAAGCTGACTGGACTAACAAAAAAAATAAATACGACGATGAAACCTGCCAGATCTTCTTTTAGCCATTTTGTGTCAATAAAAAGATGACACTAAAAAGATATTTTATGAGTTGCGTTATTTTACTACACGGTAACAAAAATAGCTATTGATTCAGGGAGGATGTGTTGTGTAGGTGTTGACCTACTGTTGTCTAAAATTGATTATCGATTACTCTATTTTAGACAATAGTGTTCATCCCAAATCGTGTATACTATCGATTGTCGATTACACTATCGATGGTCATTAGAGGCCCCTATAGACTACCGATTCGATTGCTGCAACACTGTTTTGTATTGTACTGGTATAAAAATACAGATAAAATATTAATTATAAATTAGTTACAACTAATGATTAGTTGGTCAACAAACTTAAATTAAATCATCTATATTTATATTTAAACGGAAAGTAATCGTAACTCTTAATACGACGGGAAAAATACCTTTAATTATAATATACTACCTTACCCCGCAAACGTTGTTCTGCCATAAAAAAATTATAAACGTTCACGCAATATCTATAAAAACCTATATAGCCTATGTTTTATTTTGATGTCTAAGCTATATTATTGTAAAGTTACATTAAAATCCATTCAGTGGTTTTTTACGTGAAAGAGTAATAATCCTCCATTCTTACAAACTTTCGCATTTATAATATTAGTAGGATTTTTAAATGGTTATCCCTGTATTCATTCGTTTATGACATGGCATAAAAAAAAATAGATAATTTTATATTTGCCTCAACAAGTCGGAATCTTTACTGGATTCGTATGAAGTACTTATTTTATTGAAATATTAAGTATATTTTAAATAGGAACATAGATGGGCATTACTTACCACTAAAGTCTACTTTCGATCTCCGACACATAAACGCAGCATTTTGTTAACCAAATCCTTATTATTGACAAAGGAATATTTTCAAACAGCCAGAGAAATCTCGTTCCCAAGTGTACAGCTAAGAAATTCTCACCAAATCCTAATAAATGGTATGACATACAAATTTGTTCTGTGGGTGGACTGGTTGACAAGCCGACATTGCATTGGGTAAACACCGAGGTCGACAACCCGGTGCTTGGCGCTTACTTATTGATTAGCTTCCACGTGATTACTAATTTATTATTTCACATCTCGACGTGAAAGTTAAGTAACTGTGGATCTTCGTATGCTGAATGCATTAGGGAGGGCTAATGACGATTTTTTTACCTCTCTTTTGAATCAATGTTCAAGTCTAGACAGCTTATGTATGTAAAGTCTTTTGTTTCATAAGCAACAATAATTCGAAATCCAACCTACATACCAACCATTACAATTAGCAAGAAATCAAGATCATTAAAACCTGGTTAGAATTTTTGCACAATAAAATAAAAAACTTTCCAACTTTGAAATTTTATTAATAGCATCGGTATTCGAAGATGAATCATAAGTTCTCGTTTTGCAGCACGCTTGAAGTATAAAGAGCATAATGTAAAGAAAAGAAAAGTCGGCAAATAGCGAATTAGCACATACCTGCGCAAAACTCTATTATCCCGATCATTATTCAGGCTTTCACATGAATCCTTTCAATCAAGTTGGCTGAATGGGTCTTTGTCAGTGGCAGGCTACGTCAGACCCTTTATGTCGTGTCCCATAACCTCTTATTCTGTAATTAGGCCCTTGGATTGCGCGGGAAACTGGATGCCGTGTATTATTCATTAGTGGCAGTTTAAACTGACAAGATTGGGGTTTATTTTTTAATCTTATTTTCTCGTCATTCCTTGTTTAGCTTTTTTTATTGTATGTGCTTACTTTACTTACCTCCATCAATTATTTATATCATGCACTTAGTTTTTTTATGGGTGATTTTTTATATACATAGATATAGACGAATTTTCATTGACTTATGCTTATTTGTGGGCTAAGTCCCACGGCTGATGAATAAAAGCATACTTTCTGGATCTAGACCATAATGCAATTATATTTTAATATCATTGTCTGAATCGTATTCTTGAGAATATAAGTATCCAAAAGTATTCATTCTTGACCATATAACATTTTCCTTGTATTTTAAAATGTATTTATATCATAAAATTGAATTTGTAATATCTGCATGGTGGAATATACGTTCGACTCAGCAGTTGGACAAAAAATGGTCTGTAGCATATGCGATTTAATAAATAGTTGCATTATTAAAGGTTATTAAAGTATCTTGCACGATCAAAACAGTAATTATTATGAAACCGTTGTTCCTAATTTTCCTAATTAAGACAAGATATAGTAGAAACCTATAATATAATGACACAAAGCAATAACTTTTGTTTTAAATTATTCTTTCATTTAGGTCAGTTGAAGAGAAAATTGATTTCGAGACACTAATTTAAGATACGCCTACACAACAAATAAAGATAGGAAAACCGTAAACATGTGAATAGATTATTGATCGTTAAAATCGGTTCGTCCGAAACGTGAGTCGAGGTCGGCTCTGACGCAAACATACAATGTACGAAATTGTTATGTCAACCCACACACCATGTGTAGCCAGTTACACCGCCATATCCTGCTTCTAAGGAAGCCTAAATTGAATGGACGTGTAGTTAAATGTATTCTTAGATAAAATAGCCACCAAAGTATGGGAGCTCTTGAATAAATTGATGTGTAGTTGCCTACTTTAGGTAACGAAACATAAAAAAGGAATTTTAAGGAAATTGTTATCTGGATGCAGGTATTTTTAGTGGTCAGGTGTTTCCAGTATGTTATTTCTGACATCAGCAACTATTTAAATTTCACAAATTATTATTTTGAACCTTTAAAGGCAATTAAAATAGGATTTTGCTTTTTTAAAAACTTTGTAATGTTACCATTTTATGATACCTCTCGTCTAAATGTGAGATTTTATCCAAAACAATTGAACTTATCTCCGTGTAATTCTTTATTTCTTATGGCTATTCTTATGGCTATGGTTTTTTTTTAAATGTGTAAAGGAAAGCCACAATAAGCAACACAGTATCCTGTTTTACAGTACTTACGCTTGGATGCAGGACGATACGGAAAATAATTATACGGACAGACAGAGTTTTAATTCTTACTAATAGCCGGACATTCCACCGAGCGAGGCAGGTGGCGACTTGTTCCAAAGACCGGTCCGCTTCGCCATATCGCAAAAACATGCATTCGATTCGTCTTAACCACTTTTGTCAAGCCCAACATTTATGCAAAAGATTTCTTGCATTTTATCAAAATTGTAATCAACTACGTGTAAAATACGAATTCTTTTTAACATTACATAAGCATGCGATGGTAAATAATATATTCTAGCAATCGATTTGTATGCTATCCCAGTAAAATGTATAACATTTGTGTTTAATTCGCAGTTATAACTAATAATGTTCCTACGTTGTATGCTCAGTAGGTAGGTATTGTACATTTTAATTATCGAGACATCAAACGCGTTTCTTGAAGACGGTTATTAATAATATCATTCGCGTTATGTCGACCGCGCAACATTAGTGGCGCATTCAGGATGTTATCCGAGAGTCAATGTCCGTTTATGTGCAAATGGCCACGATCGATTACACGATATATTATTAAGTTCGCCTCCGCAGACACATTTCGTTCTGTGTCTCTTGATTCATTCCCTTTCACTTGTTCGCTGGACGGCAAATTGACGCAGGTTCTTTGCCATACAAATTATTTTATTACCACAATTAGGATGATGACATTACTAACGGTATTGCCTGCTTTTATTGGCAATGTTTATTACCTCTTTCATGTAATGCTTATAATTAAAAACTTATTTGAGCCGAAAGGACAATTTATAGGCCTATAATTAAGATATACGGTAGTTTTTACTGCTGGCTGCCTTGATTAAAATATTAACTAATATTACATGCATAAATCGGTATATACATATATAACGCATTTTCAAATCCTGCTTTTCAAGACACATATCGAATTTACAGTTTGGTTGGCAAGATTAATTCTTTAACTTATTATTCGAAGATGGTCGACGTAGTTGATACAACAAATTATGGAATAAAGTATTGTTTTGCGTAAGCGAGTCGATTTTCGATAGTTGAAAACAATGAGGCGTGTGATTCAATCGTGGAGCACAGACAGGTCCGAGCCAAGGGTCGGGCGAGTTATGACGTGGCGAAAACAAAACAAGTTCGAATCGATTCCGTGCATTCCATCGCTTCACGGATTCTTCGGTAAGAATGCGAGCCCGCGAGCTATAATGATTATAATCTCGATTTAGTACTCGATTCGTCATCGTCCGATTTAGTTAATGGAACGGGCAATAAACGTGTGAAACGCCTGGGATGACTTTCGTTTGTCTCGATATCGAGCAATAAACGAGCGTCTCACGGTGTAAATTTTCAATCAAGTTTTCCCCGTATGGTACTGACGCGAAAATGGTAGGGACGAGACGAGTTAAGGCTCCGATAGATGCCTGGCTGGGAATAATAAAAAGTTGATATTTTGGAGAGGTCCTGGAGTCAGGATGCGGACGCGGTCGCATGGGAGCGGAATGCGGTCCGGCGGGGTCCGGGCGCGGGCAGGCTGCGCGGGCGCAGAGCCGGCCTATAAAGTGCGACTGAGTGGTTAGCCCCGTAATTATTATGCCGTGAGAGTGCACGGCCGATCACCCCGTCCGAGCCATAACGCCACCGCGCATTGTCTTAATGACTGTTGCGAATCGCATGAAAGCTCCCTCTGTCGTGTTTATACTTTGTGTGAAGCTTAGGCAACGATACTATCTGTCACTTTCATTTTTAATCCGTTTTGGAATCTAGTATCATTTACTCGACCATCTACTTAATTCATTAAAATTTATTGTTTTGGTATACATCGTTTAAATTAACATATCGTGAGTTAGGCAGTAGTTTTGATACACTTTTATTTCCTTGTTTACATTTGTGTAACATTAGTGTTAACAACGTGGTAGTGCGTGACTGTCATGAGAAAAGTAGTTAAGTAGCATTATTCAATACTAATTTCCTTCACAGCTGACTAAAGATGTATCAATAACGTATATTTGTATAAAAAATTTACATGCAAACCTGTCGCGTAAGATTTGAAATATAACTGACTTTTTGTTAACATTTTATCAGTTGGAAACAAAGTTGGAAGTTAATTGCATATGAATGAACTTTAAGTAGTAACAGAGAAAATGTAGACAGTACATGCAACTGAATTTGTATGCAACAATACTTATTTTATCGCTACTATCTTTAGACGTCATTGAGATTAAAATTGCCAACATGTTGATTCACATGTGATTTTCGGAATAATCCGACAAATTTGTGGTTTCCATGTGGTTATTCACGATTTTGCGTTGCTATCATGATTTCACCCAAAATGTGACGGATTAGAAAAGTGCATCACGCTAGTCAAATGCGAATTGGGAAATAGGAATTGGCAAATGCTCATTCTCACGAATACGAATATTTTATATATTGGTATATACTTTTATTTTAATTCGAATCAAAAAATAGATTGCTGTTTAATATGGATTGTAAGTCTTTTTGCTACTTCTATATTAGGTACTACAAATTAAGTTGAGACGAACCTCAGTGTCACAGTGCCTAAGAATGCCCAGCCGCCCGCATTCAACTTCCGAATCATCCTCACAATTCATTGAAGTATTACAAATTAACGGCAAACGAACAGTGCGACTTTTTCACATGCTTCTTCGTAACATCCATAGTGCGCGCGAACTTCACTGACGCTTAAATAGGATGTTAGTTAGAACCAGAGATGCCTATCAGCATTTAAGCAATTGTCGACTTAATATTTACTAGCATTTTCATAATTAAAAATAATTATGTACAACTCCAGAGTAGTCTAAAATTGTTTTTCTCAAAAATAGATTAGGACGCTCGAGTCTTGTAGATCACCTTATGAAATGGTAAAATTCAAATATCCATATTGCTAAGATACTGTTAGCTATCTTAGCGATGTGGATATATGAATTAACATTATAGTTTCTTTCTCTTATAGTTTTCTATATTAGACCATTCTAGTTCTAACAGCCTCAAATATAACCATCAAATCCGTACTGATTTTCGGATAGTGACTGTTCGGTACTTATCTTAGGCTCGATGTTAGGGCAAACATTTCGTAAACTACGCTTATTTATTTCGGAACGTGTTTACTGTTTCCTTACCCAAAGCACGGCATCCTAGGGCTACAGTGTTGAAACTGTTTAAATTATATTCCAAGGTCCAATGTGGGTATTACTAGAATCCGTTTAAAGTAAATATGTATGGAAATGACTATAGCGAGCGAGTGGAAACCGCAACGTGTGACCTAGTTGGAAGCGTGGACAAACGTGTAAAGTAATCGAATCGTACAGGTACAAAGGCCGTGTTTATCATGCTGTAGTGTCGGTCTGGCTTCGCCTGCCACAAATATTGTGAATGCGAATGTGATTTTAGTAGTTTGTAACGTTTCTGTGGTTAGCTTCACAACTTATTATTATTATTAATTTTGTACACACATTGTTAGTACTGAAAAGAAACATAGAAAAAATATAGAAAAGAAAAGAACATACAATCCAGGAAAAAACTGTGCCTAAGTTATAAAAAAATATGCATATATTGGAGTAACGGTCAACTAGTAGTAGTATCAAATTAAAAAGAAAGTCCTTTCGCACATTTTTTGAAAGAAGACCATAATGTGGGACGCAGATAATTTGGCAGCAGCGGCACCAACCCAAACTTAGATTTGCAGTAAAATTATATACACTTGTATTCTGTATAAATCTCTCGTCAGAAAACACTTATGACTGATTGTAAACATATACTAGACATTCTCCGTACTTTATATCGAAAAGCGTAACATCGCATAACCTAACTGAATACGCAAACATACGTTTAAACATTTTATTGCTCCTAATACTATATAATGAAATATTTATGTGAGAACATAATAGTGCGAAAGGAATGCGTGGACGAAGACTGACTCCGCAAGTTGATGTCATTTCAAGCTCCAACGATTCGACTGCTAACGAGTAAAAAAAATTGCCAATTTAACATTTATCGTTCGATAACATTTGCAGTTTTTTGTCGGAACGGTACCAGCGATAGCGATTAAATTAATCGTCCATGAAAGCAGGCGTTCACCGAATGTCAGTCTTCCTGAATCGTACACGATATGTGCGATTTCCTTTACGTGTGATTTGTGGCATCGTAATCGTGCAAAAGAAAATCCTTCCGAAGTCGAACTATGTATGTATGTCGAACTGTGGTTCCGGGAACTTTGGTACCTAAGTTATTAAATATTAAAAAAGAAATCTATATGTTAATACTTGAAGCAAAAACTTTGTACTCCTTTTTAGAGACTCCATGGGGGCAGAGGAGTATGAAATTTGACAGGATTAAAGTTTATATGGAGGAGAGGTGCAGAAAGCTTATACTTTTATTGATGTTGCACTATAAGTACATTTTTTTAAATATTAACAAAAGACATTACTCACACTATCTTACGTTTAACTTCGTAGTCAACCTGACAAGAGATTATTATCTGTCACTCAATATCAACAATAAAATCATTGCCATACGCATTTATTTAAAAAACCGTTTAAAAATATATACATATTTCACTTTATATATAAAAAATATATACTTTATTTCATTCTTCATATTTGAATTTTGTTTTTATTATGGTCGAATTTCGAGCAACTACATTCTTGGAAGAACTGTGTCTACGAAAAAATAAAAGCTGTATCTTCAGTCTCCATCGTCAGAGCATCTCAATGGCACCACAATTTTGCGCTATCGCCATAATATACAGTCTAAATGTGAACCAAATTAACAAACTACAGCTCAATAAAATAATAGTGGATTTAAATTCGATTTTATAGGCACTAAAATGAATGATACTAAATAAAAGTCTATAAAATAGAATTCTTCTGCCTATTTCGTAGTTATGAATGTACTAATAAAAGTTTTAGTACCAGCCATTATTCAATCGAAATATAAAAATATTAAAGTATCTATTTTCTACGTAGTTACGTTTTTTGTAGTTATGCCATTTAAATGTTGATGTAGTTATTATTGAATGCATAAAGTTATTTACATTCAAGCGTGATGAAATAAAATAGCAGATAAAATAAAGTCTGCCAATAGCATTTACCAATGCACGTTTTTATGACTTTAAAACAAAGACAAAAGCTGTTAGAAGTTACGAACCATATTTAAAATTAGAACAATTCATAGACAACGACGTTGGTGGCGCTAATACAATACCACAATATTAAACAATCGTGTGTTTTGTTTTCGTGAACGTTTCCGTCCGGACACATGTGATGTGATACGATCTTCGTAATAGTGGCTAAGGCCCGTTGAACATGTTTAGTTAATCTGTTAATAAGTCTGTTTGTCAGTATATCTTCCTTAATTTATTCTAAATACACTTTTAATGTTACTATAAAATATAAAACGATATATTAAAATTGGTTAACATTACGTACGATTTAAAGTTATTGAACTCCAATTAGTTTAAAATGCTGCTCTTAAAATTGTAGAAAAATAAATGCGATGTAATTAACTGTTTATTACTAAAATACCAATATCAGAATTTTATAAACATTGCTAGTCGAATTTAAGAACTAAACACAGTGTGTTAAAGGCCTAATAGAGTTTATGTTGGCAGCACTGCGCTAGGCGGCGAGACATCACGCCGCGTTATGAATGAACGGACCCCCGGCGGAGGGGGCTCGGAATTCCAAAAACTTGAGTGGGCGTCGGCTATCGAAAGATATCGATATAAGTTCGGTCAGACATAATAGATGTTCTATGAAAAATAAACTCTCAGAAGTTATCTACAATGATATTGGAATATTATATTTTGAAATAGATATATGTGTTTACCTTGCTTTATCTTGATTTGTGTAGGTATATGATATTATTGTCGTCAATGGATCCGAAATGTATCGTAAGCTACCTCTTTATATGTATCTTTAACTTCATCGAATATTTTTACCGTTTTTTTTTAACAATATTACAATATTAAAATATTCCACTCATCTTAAAACGAAACTTAAATTATGAATATGTATTTTAAACAGATTAGCAATATAAAATTATATTTTCAATGTCATTCTTTCGGAATGTAGAAGATATACCGTACAAATATTTAAAAGTTCAACCTTTTTATTTTATAACCGCAAATCCATCGTTATGGTCGAACTGACACTTTTTGTCTGTGGTTGGAAAATTGAAATTGTTGTTTTTAAGTTGGGACTAAGGCTCACGGTAACAAAGCTTGACAAAAAAGTTAAGTTTGTCTATCAACACTTTTGTTGTTTAGGCTGAAATTGACTTTCCCACGGCTTTCACATTTTTCAATCCATTACAAAACACTCATGCGGGTAAAAAAAAATACCGAATAGTTTTGAAAATAAAGTATCTATGAAAAGTAAACAGATTATATATGACATTCTTTTCTTCATTTTATACAATCATATTTAACACTTGATTCATCACACTTTATATTTGTCGAGTGATAGCAGCGTAAATGTTCTATAAAGGAGTGTTAACATCGTTGCTATGCCTTGTTAAAATAACAGAATAATGAGCGCCTGTTTGGTTAACATGACAAAGACTGCCGTGGAATGCAGTCATCTCGGCGGCGCCTGCGCAACGACCGGCTTATTGATTGAAAACCCTAGTTTTCCATTCGATCTGGTTTCCGATCACGTACCGAAGAACTGAACCCGGCTTTCTTAACAGGTTCTTATCTTGAAAATCAGTATTTAATCTTTGCTTCCATGGTTACAGTGTTGCAAAGTCAGTATTTTATGACGTTTATCATGACATGTTGTTACACAGGTATTCTTTAGATCGACATATTATTAAAACACTTTTATTAGCAATTTTATCTGTATAATTACGCTAATTTTCGTCATGAGACCATATCTGAGGCGAAGTAGATTATCAATAAAATTCGTGGAAATATTTGGACCAACACGTTGTTTATGTATATTTAAGTGAGCCTGATAAATGTAGGTGACTTATAATAAAACGACTACATTACGACTTAATAGGTTATGCCAGTTGCTTCGCATCTCAAACTATTGAGCGGCGCCAAGCCAGCGATTAGTGATAATAGGCGACCTTTCAACGACGACTCATTCGCATGGAGTTGCTCGCAAATGAATCTCTTCGCTTTATGCATCAAAGCGGGCACTTAGACCAATTACAGATAAACGGATAATATAAATCGAACGCTTGAAACCGGGGAGTAGCGAAACAGGAACGGCCATTCTCGTGTGAGAAGTCACACTCGAAATTCGTTGGGACTCGGGATATGCAGTAATAAAAGCCTACCTGCCCAATGTAGATGTTATCTCTCTCGGTCAAAGGCGCCGGCCGCCTCCGCGCGTCTTTTGGACGCAAACGAGAATACGTCTAAAGTTTGACGTCTTAAATATGAGATTTCTTTACACTCGCCTCTCGCTAACAAACACGTAACGGTGTGGAATTACAACACTTTTGTTAGATTGTAAGTTTTTGTCATCGCTACAAGTTACATTAGTCATAAAAGGCATCAGTAATACGAGTATTGCACTTGCGGTGCGATACCGCAAATAGGGCGCATTTCAAAAAGTGCTGGTTATTTTGAAACTAATATAAACAACAATACAGAGTCATACTTACAAGTTACAATATTTCTGTTAAGGTATTAAATACTGTTCCTAAGGCAATTTCAGCTTTCAACAATTTTTAAGAAGAAGATCTTAATATCGGAAATATTTATAGTTTAATTCTATCCCTATAGGTCTTCACCGTTCCTTAAACACATCAATTAATAAAATAACACTACAGTACGAGTATAGTAAAATTTATTACATATTGAAGTAAGCCGAATGATGTCATAGTTAACAGGCATCTAATGGTGTCTAATGGGCGCATATTAACTGAAGTGACGCAAACCAATAAATTCAAATTAAAAATCATTTATGATACAGAATCAAAACTAGGAATTCAGTTTGAATTCATTGAACACTTGGATTTTCGTCTATGGATCGAATAAAAAAAATAACCTTGGTAATTATCTGGTATATTTGAGTTGATTCAATGTGCAGTAGGTATATATACGTCTACACATTCCTTATAGTAACTATGTATATTAATATCTATTTTTAATATTACTACAATTAGTTATAATTTAAAAATAAACATTAAAGGTGTTTATAACTCTATATAAAACGAAATGATATTACGACAAAAATTAGCTGAACGAGGTAATCTCCACAATTCTCCTGAAGTTATATTATAAAAATTCTTGTTCGAATTGACTTAATCCGAACGAGTGTAATAAAGATGGGGAATGCGGGCTTTGTGTCAATTAACGTGGACATTAAACGTAGGTAGAACGAGTTGTAGGGTATAAATAAACGATGCAGCTGCATTCAGTTATCGAAATTAGAAAAAATGTTTGGTTTGTACGCCGACGTTCAATGACTTAGCGGTGGTTTACATGAACTAAAGTATGTAAGTCGTGGATATAAAACGTGAAATCATTATTATGGATGGATCAAACAATGACAAATAGATATTTCATATTGCGCTTTTTCACTAATCTAACTAACATAAATAAAGTAATCTTCTAGCAGCAGTACCTCCTTTAAATCCGATAAATACTATATGTTACTGTGATCCTGAAAATAAATTTGTGGCTACAAAAATACATAAATGCCTCTTATTGTCTCTTTTCGTCTTTTTTCTTTAATTTAACCAAATCGTCTAAAAAGGGCTTATTTCACCACGAGACTTTATATTAATTATATTTATATAATGTAATTTAAGAAATAAATTTTACGTTACAAATTATATTTCTTAAAGTATTTATCGCAATAATTATATCCCGAATGTCTTACAAAGTAATATAAATTTGACCTGTTATCGCTAATTAATCTAGCATTAAATAACTAACATTTGATGCGCGGCGCAGGCGGCGATAACGACAATAAATTATAGTAAACCCACGACCACACATGCGGGATTGGGCAGTTTGTGTAGCAACCGCAGCCGTTTGCAAGTAAGCCGCTTCATCAACGTATTATTAATCTCTAAACATCTAGTCTATAACACCAATAAAAAAATCTACAGTTTTCTTTAATAAGTTTGCCTTAGTCACTGCGCTGTTTGCAAATATCTATCAAAAGTTTAATTAATTTTATTTCAAATCAGTCAAGTCAGATCTTTATTGTAACAGAAAGAAATAAATGCATAAATCTCTTCCGGTCTAGTCTCTTC